>CATIWQ010210204.1:0-63749 GCA_949673415.1 Euphorbia schlechtendalii
AGCTATTTTTATCCTGATTTTGGAGCTTCAAAAAGTTAGTTATCAGTTGGGTTTCTGAGTTTGGGAGCTTATATTCATGGTTAGCGTTTAATAACTAAAAATTAGGTCTTTGATTTTCGAGAACTTGCTTTCTTGGTAGCTTTTGATAGCTAAAAATTGGGTTTTGATTTTGGAAACTTGTTTTCTTTTCAAGGTTTGTGGTTGAATTTGAGGTTAGGTTAGAGAGGAGGGAAAAGAAAAAAAAATTTGGGTTTTTTCAAAATTACCCCATGCCATATCATCACAGTGAATAACACATTGTTTTGCTAAGGGTTTAAAATTTTAGGTATCCTTTTGCAATTCAAAATTTTTCACGATCTCCATTGAAAATGAGGGAAAACTCATGATATTTTTTTAAGTTTACCCTTAATTTATATAAAATCTCATAATAAAACTGAGTTTGAATGAATTTTTTCTAAATTTCAATTATGATGCATTTATAAATTTTAGTCAGTTTTAATTATCCGGTTGTAATTATCATCTGATTTTAATTATTCATAGATAAATAAAATTCAATTTCAATCAGGAGAAAAAAGATTATTGACTGAAATTTATAATTGTAGGAATTTAGTATGGGATATATATAAGTATGGGTTTGGGTTGTTGTCAATTAGGAAAAGAATGGGTTAAAGATTGAGACAAGCATAGTTTAGGGTTGATGTTGATATAATGAATGTATTGGAAGGGTTACTTTCTAATTGCCATTAATCAATTTAAGTTAAATAAAAAATGATTGAGTTGATTCATCGGTAACGCAAATCCATGACGCACGCTTTATCCTCCTCATTGCGTAAGCATATATTTATGTGGTGGCAACTGGCAACTCACAATTCAAGATTCTATATAAAGTGATCAACTTTCTTAATAGTTTTCTAAATTATTGCTACACTTTTATCATCTGTGACCGGACTCCCATTCAAACGTTTACCACAATTCTCACATCTGTTTAATATTCCGTTCGTTTTAAAATAATTGTTTTTCTTAAAATTTTGAAACTTTTAAAATAAACGTTGTTTTTGAATTCTTATTCACTATTTTAAACATCTTATCAACTTCATCCTTATTTAATGCACATTGAAAATGATAAAAAAAATAAAATATCCAATCAACTTTTAAATCAACAAAAATCATAATGATAAATAAGTACTACTCCCTCTAATTCCTAATATAAGTCATTTTAGATTTTTCATTAAAATCAATAAGACATTTAATGCACTATAAAATGACTATTTTATCTCTTTTACTTTATAACAAAATTCTCCCTCTTCTTAATTACCAACTTATAAATTAATCTACACTTAATCTCTTTCCTAATTAGTGCAAGGGTATATTAGGAAAATTTTGTTAAAAAATGCATTGATATTTTAAAATGACAAATATTAGGAACCAAAGTAAAAAGTCTAAAACGACAAATATTAGGAACATGAGGGAGTGCTAAATTTTAATTATTATGTAGTACTACTACTACTACTACATTTTAGCAGAGTAATATTTTAATTAATATGATCTGAGTATTGATAAACAGTTTTAAAGTGACAGTTATTTTAAAATAGAAAAATTATTTACTCAATGCTAAAATATAAATTGATAGGTAAAATTTAACTCTTATATATTTTCATTAAATTGTTTTATAAGTCAACATATATTAAAATATTATTGAAGTGAATCTTTTTATACTTAAATTCATTACTCCGCCTTTAAATTTCAATTTGTAAGCGAATTATATTTAGCGTGTTGTTTTTAAAATGGTTCTCTATTGGATTCGGATCTCCCGTCTTCTTCTTTGTCTTCAACTCATTTTTTGGTACATGTCTATAAATAATACATGTGACAACATAAGTTATTTTAAAATTTTAAGTGAATAAAAAAAAATTTACACATAACAAAGATTGAATGAGCAATAGAGAAGAAGACAAAATGATGGGAACAATATATCCGAATTCCGCGCTATTATGCTTGCTATGAATTATTGATCAGATAAAGCACTGAACCACAACTTATAATATGATCACTAAAACTAAAAGCAAGCTAAAATTGTATTAAAAGAAACTTAGTGTCTTTGCTCAACTGCAGGAAAATGACATGAAGAAAACATTCACCAAAAGACAAAGGATAGGATAATAGCCTTTACACCAATGAATAAAAAAAAGGAAAAGAACTATAATACATAAATAGTAATTAATAGTTTTTACTAAGAGGAGATGGTTTTAGCATGTGAATAATGACATAAAATGATTTCTTAATAATTGGCCACTTTATAAAAGATGGTCCAAATACATACAAGTGGCAAATAGATTAAGAAAAGGGAAATTGTAAAAAATGTGGGTGTCTGAAACTTATTTACAAAAATGCATTCTAACGTATCATTTGCATTTTATAACCAATTTTAAGTTTCAGTTTTTCCTCTATACGTTTTATATATACACTGTTTTATCAAGTTTCAGTTGCTTCCTCTGTTTGCATCGTGCGCGTTTTCTCTCCATCAAATTCTCTCTTCCTTGTTTTGATTCTTCCTGATTCTCTCTAGATCGAATATTCTTCAAGTCTTTGATATCTGCAACTATCAAATTCTCTGCATAATTCCAGTTTTCTAGCTTTTCTTCAAAGCTCTGCTCTCTGCAACTATCAAATTATCTGCATATTTCCAGTTTTCTAGCTTTGTATCAGGCTTTTTTTAATTCAATTTGAAATTTCGATTAGGTTAGTTATTGTTTTTTCATCTGATTTTGATTTTCAACTATAATTGGGTTTCAAACGCATGCTGTTTTATTTTAGTGCCTATAATTACATGTTCATTAAAGTCATTATTGTAGCTATCTCTGTATGAATTTAACTTATAATGGCCATTGGTTATAGGCAAAACCTGCAATTCTTGTTTTTTCAATGATTTGAGCTGTCATTAACTTCAAAACTGAGCATCTTATCAACTTCTAATGTTAACCCTCAGAATCACATATATTATGAGTGAATTGATAATTGAATAATAGATTGGTATTAATTAATTCATTGGTCTGGTTTTTGCATTAATGTGAATCTTATGTCCATGGAAAGTGCAGAACATATTTCCTGCAAACTTCATGTAGAGAGTCTTTTTCTGTTTCATCAGGAATAGATCTTCCCTTGTAATTTTCTAGTTACATACCAGATTCTTACTGTTTCATACCAGTTTCCTACCACTTTTCTTACTAGTTTTAACCTTTTTTGTTATTCATACCAGTTACATACTAGATTCTTACTATTTCATACTAGATTCCTACTGTTTTAATTCAATACTTTCTATAGTTTTATCTTACATGTTCTAATCACTTTCTGATGCATTTTCATTACTTTTCAAGATTAATTTGAAACAATTTGTCCTTCATACTAGTTTCCTACCACTTTTCTAATGCATTTTCATTATTTTTCAAGATTAATTTGACACAATTTGTCCTTCATACCAGTTTCCTACCACTTATCTACCACTTTCTTATTAGTGTTGACATTTTTTATTGTTCATACCAGTTACATACCAGTTATATACCAGTTTTGACCTTTTTTGTTTTTCATACCAGTCACATACCAGATTCTTACTATTTCATACCAGATTCCTACTGTTTTGATTCAATACTTTCTATAGTTTTGTCTTATATGTTCTAATCACTTTCGAATGCATTTTCATTACTTTTCAAGATTAATTTGACACAATTTATCTTTCATACCAGTTTCCTACCCTTTACCTACCACTTTTCTAATGCATTTTCATTACTTTTCAAGATTAATTTGACACAATTTTTCCTTCATACCAGTTTCCTACCACTTATCTACTACTTTCTTACTAGTGTTGACATTTTTTGTTCTTCATTCCAGTTACATACCAGTTATATACCAGTTTTGATCTTTTTTGTTCTTCATACCAGTTACATACCAGATTCTTACTGTTTCATACCAGATTTCTACTGTTTTGATTCAATACTTTCTATAATTTTATCTTACATGTTCTAATCACTTTCTAATGCATTTTCATTATTTTTCAAGATTAATTTGACACAATTTATCCTTCATACCAGTTTCCTACCACTTATCTACCACTTTCTTACTAGTGTTGACATTTTTTATTCTTCATACCAATTATATACCAGTTTTGACATTTTTTGTTCTTCATACCAGTTACATACCAGATTCTTACTGTTTCATACCAGATTCCTACTATTTTGATTGAATACTTTCTATAGTTTTATCTTTCATGTTCTAATAACTTTTTAATGCATTTTCATTGCTTTTCAAGATTAATTTGACACAATTTGTCCTTCATACCAGTTTCCAACCACTTTTTTTAATGCATTTTCATTACTTTTCAAGATTAATTTGACACAATTTATCCTTCATACCAGTTTCCTACCACTTATCTACCACTTTCTTATTAGTGTTTTGTTCTTCATACCAGTTACATACTAGTTATATACCAGTTTTGACGTTTTTTTGTTCTTCATATCAGATTCTTACTGTGTCATACCAGATTCCTACTGTTATGATTCAATACTTTCTATAATTTTATCTTACATGTTCTAATCACTTTCTAATGCATTTTCATTACTTTTCATGATTAATTTGACTCAATTTATTCTTCATACCAGTTTCCTGCCACTTACCTACCATTTTTCTAATGCATTTTCATTACTTTTCAAGATTAATTTGACACAATTTATCCTTCATACCAGTTTCCTACCTCTTATCTACCACTTTCTTTACTAGTGTTAACATTTTTTGTTCTTCATACCAGTTACATACCAGATTGCTACTGTGTTTGACTCAATACTTTGTAGAGATTTATCTTACATGAATAAATTACTTTATAATGCATTTTCATAATTGTTCAAGATTATCTTGACATAACTTGTTCTTTATACTAGCTACATACCACATACCTACCAGTTTTAAATAGTTGAAAAAAAAATTCAAAAAAGTATATCATTATGGATAGCATTTCGAAGATAAAAATGAGACGAATAAAAAACTCTAAAGCAACATATCAAAAAAATGAACGGTCTGAGAGATAATGCCGAATTAAGATTAAGAAAATTAAAAAAATAAACGTCGAAGGTATGGAAGATAAAGACAGTAACTTTGGAACGTATAGAAGGTAAATTTGGAACTTAATTGATCAAATAAGTTAACACATAAAATTTACGCTGAAATTATTCCTAACTTTGAATCCATTTATAAAATTTTTGAAAGAAAGTAAATGCATGTGCAGCCAATTGTTTCTGTGCCCACCAATATTTTAATTATAAAG
The DNA here is from genome assembly GCA_949673415.1 of Euphorbia schlechtendalii. Taxonomy (NCBI): domain Eukaryota; kingdom Viridiplantae; phylum Streptophyta; class Magnoliopsida; order Malpighiales; family Euphorbiaceae; genus Euphorbia; species Euphorbia schlechtendalii. The sequence continues at coordinate 5,312 of CATIWQ010210204.1, forward strand.
TTCAAAATCCAAAATAAAAACAAGTAGGAAAAGTCGGTCCATTAATGTAATTTCATTAATTAATTAAATGATATAGACATTTTAAACAGTCTCTGTGTGAAAGATTCACACCAGTGCTTGAAGATCCTATGTTGACTTTAATGCACAACTGGCGGCATAAATTTTTTTGCAAATTAAGTGATGTGGTAGAGAATGTGACATAATTTGTAGGTATACCCAAATTACCAAACATAACTGTTGTAGTAAATTACACCAAATGCATCAGTTATGATGACAGTAATATTTAAAAGAGTAAGATTGCTCAAACTTGATAATTGGATTCATAATCAAATATCTGCATCAGCGACTAACTTTATTGATTCCAATTTTCATGAAAACTTATAGATTTTCACTGGCAGAAATTGCAATTTTTAAATGCACTAACTTTAGAAGACAATAGAATTTTGTTTGTTATATTATTGTGATATCCTGTAACCCATTTAGTCTTTATGTTACATATTCCATTACGTATTAGTCATTATTTGAAAGGAAATGTGTGTATACTATGGAATTTTTATTAATGATATTATACCATATAAAAAGAAAAAATTCATTTTGATTTAGGCGCAAATAAAATGTTTGTTTTTGTTCCCATTGATGTGGGAAATTGTTATATTTATCTCATGTAGATTTCATATTTAGTTAATATTACTCATCAACAATTACAGTTATAATGGATTCTCGCGACTCAGTTTTGATTCTCAATAACTTATGCATCTTCTTCTTGGTTTAATTTCAATTTTGTTATTCCGCAATTGATTAATCACTTGTTTTATCATAAAGTCACTACTCATTACAACTAATCTGTATCAGTTGTTCGTGAAAAATTGACAGTGTTGTATTAAGTCCACATCCACATCCACACGTTACATGTATCCTTGATATTAGGAGGAGGATATAACCGTAGAAGATGATGCTTAGAATGGAACCACGTAGCAAGGCTGAACTTACAGCCATAAACAAGCTTCCAAATTCTATTTTTTTGTGATAATCAATCAACTATACAAATATTGTTAAAATAATATCTTCCTTTTTCCAAATACAGTTCAAGATGTTTTGAACTTATTTGGGTTCCGTTATTTATCTACTTCTAGTAGTAAAAAGAATAACTTTTGGATGCCAATCTTCTGCCGTTGAATTGATTAGTATAAAACTTTTTAAATCACAAATTTGTGTTTTTTTTTTTTTGTTTTGCCCAATTTACATATAGTTCAAGTAGTGCTACGCTCACAAATCTACATTAAGCCAAATGTGCACAATTGCAAGGTCAAAACTAATTTTTGACAAATCAATAGCCATGAACCGAAAGGGAATATATTATACTGGGTACAAAAAGTCATGTTTCCAGTTTTGGTCTTCTAATTTCGAGTACTTAAATTGTTTTCACACTAATATAAGCTCATTCCAAATACATCAAGAGTAGCATCATATAATTTAGCTAATGACAAGTGCCAACGATTAAAAAGTTGAAGCATCATATTAGTATACATGCATTATGCATACCATATGTTGCTCACACTAACTAAGTCACGAATTTCCAAGTTTTATAACATCAAATAAATCATAAGATACTACCTGAATGCATCAGAGCTTCAGCTGTGCAACTGGTCTACTCCCGGCCAATGACATCCTGACACATCAACAAGGTTGGACCTAGAAGGTGGATCCATTCCATCCCAAGTTAGAACCATGATATGCAAACAAACAAACAATCACTACCAAGGCAAGAGCAAGCAAGTACAAAATACCATAAAAGGCAGCTAAAGCAAAGATGGATCCTAACAGAAGTTTATTATGAACTATAGTCAAAGTTGCGAATTATCTTTTTTTTTTAGAAATAAGAACATTTAATTTTTTAGGTAGCTGGGGCTCGAACCCTGAACCCAGAGCTTCTTTCTCCACTTTGGGAGGAAACAGTGGCCGCCAAAACAAGTCTAGTGCTGGTGTAAAGCGTGCAAACACAGTGAGTATTCTTGCCATCGATGGGCCTAAACAAACATAGAGAGTGCAAATGTGAATATACATGCAAATGACAATGTCTGAACTTGTTGATAGCTACAAGTTGAGATAGCTTGCCTTGGTGTCGTAAAATTTGAGGTAGAATCGAGACTTTTAGAACAGATAATTTCGTCTCAAGGATTGTAGCAATTGTAGCACTATAAGTTTTCTTGTTATAACGGGTTAGGGCCACCAATGGACACTAACCCACCAAAACAAGTACATGGTTTGTTAAAGCATATGCATCGATCAAGAAACAGAGATCAAAATATTTCTTGCATAAGGGCATATATGAGTTTTCATGTAATTATAATAAATTTGGGAATTTGTGGAATGGAGTGTACTATCTAAAAAAACAATGTGAGCCTAAACTGCTATCCAGCCACAACTTACATATCTATTTCCACGGAAAAGAAGCCAGAGAAAACCCAGCATTTTAAGGGCTGTGTTTTGGGGCAGTAAGTACTGACAAAAACACCACATAACTGATCCAAGCCAACTTATTAATACCAAAACCAATGATAAAAGCTGGTGCCAAAGTATTCTTCCTCGAGTAATATCATATCATACACAAAGTTGCCAATACACCGCACTAATAAAGCATGATCTACCCTTTTCCACTCACTCAATTGTTTAATGTCAGTGGAACACAAGAACAAAATCATGGGGGAAAGATATGTGAATATCTACGGAGAGATTAATAAAGCAGTTGCCAAGATGATCCCCAAAGGCGATCAAGCTCCAAAATCACATATACTAAATTCAGCTAACATATACCAAACCAGTGCAACATGGAACATATACAACTATTACGGAAACATACGGTTAGTTCTCTGTCGTTTTCAAAGAAGCATTTTCGGTGTTCTCACAAGTTCTCCCCAAGATATCCACGAGTAGAAATTATTACCGTTCAAATGACTACAACCAAACAGAAATACAAAAATGAAAAAAAACATGCATTCCACTACTAATAGAGAGAAAATCCAACAGAAAAATGCTGCAAAATATTCTAAAAGTCAAATAAATATCGTAATGTATAGAATCAGAGTTGTAAGAGAAGAAAAACTAAGATGATCTTACAGCTTTGGGCTTGTCCAAAAGAGTGACTACATCAAACGAGGAAAAACACTGCCTAACCTACCAATTTATCAAATATATCAACATACTAAGAAGTTAGCCTCGCATATTTTAGATGCAATAAAATGTAAACATCATAGCATTGTAAAAATGAACATTATAGAAGTACTCACCTAGTCTACAACTAATTAAAACATCCAAGCATAACGCCAAATTAAAATGCACTTGTTTACAGTATTTTTTTTTGAAGAATAATTGTTTACAGTATTTTTGCACACAATACTCAAGATTGAACAATCTCAAATAAAAATCTTTGCATGATGCAAAAACTGCAAAGCAATTGATCAATCATTTGCTAACATTTATGTGAAATAATCTAAGCTGGTTCTCTTTGTGATGCCTGAAGTATGTAATGCAACTGACATCTAAATGGCTGAAAAAGAATACTGTACACGACTAAAACCAAACACACTGATTGGCCCGTCTAAAAAATTATACTACCGAAAGTAAAAAAAGAATTCATTTCAAAGAGGACAACCATAAAAGCATAATCAGACATTAAGAAAGAAAAATCAAATACTAACATAACAGAAACAGAAACAGAAATAGTACCTCAGAATGTAAAAGACGACCACAAGAGAAGAGATGAAAGAAGATCGGAAGAGAGAGACGACAAAGTAAAGCGGCCGATGGGAGAAAATAACCAAATATTAGCGCTTAAAAATAAGGCAAATTTCACGGCCATAAGAGATAAAAAGGGTGTTCTGAAAATTCTCCGTTTCAATTTTTAATTTAAAACAGTTTTTCATATTATAATTTATAATTCAGATAATAAGTAATTTTTATAATTTTTTTAATTTAAAAATTAAAAATAAGATAGAATTTAAAAATAAATTAGATTTATTTTTTAAAAAGATCATTTATAAGACATAAATAATCTTTTAAGAAGTTTTGAGAAACACTTTCAAAATTAGAAGTATAATAATGTTAATTTTGTTAATTATACCGAAAAATAAATACTAAAACGTGTCGGTTTCAAATTTCTATATCTTATCAGCAAATAAGAGTTGACAATGTTCTTAATTGAAATTGGCTCCCAGAATAATTACTCTATCATAACTGTTGGTATAAAATATATTTATTGAAATATTTTGTCTATCCTGACAGTTTTATAAGATATATCATGATAATATCAACGAGACAGTTTTATATTTTTAATTATAATTAAACTTTTTTAAGAACAATCTCAATTCTTAACACTTAAAAAACATTTATAAGAGTAGTATATGTCAAATTATATCAAAAATATTAATGACTCTTTTAGTTGACGGAATAGAATAGAAAATATATGTAAAAGTATCGATCATGGTGCATGATTATGACGTGAGAGAAAATAACTTCTTCTAATTTTCATAAAAATTATGGAATAATTATTCCTCTTTAAATTGAAGAAATAACTATTCAATAATTTCTATGAAAACTAGTAAAAGTTATCCCTTTCAATATGGACCACCTATGTCATATTTGACTTTAAAACCTTTAATCATTTTTAACATTCTCGGCAAGCAAATTTTGGTGGAGAAACTCGAGACGGGCGGGTTGTTGGTATGTTAGCTCTTTCAGTTTTCCCTCCTTTGTTAACAAAACAAAAATTCCTTCTCTTATTGCCATCTCTACTTGATTGAGCAACTCTAATGGAGGAACCGTACAATTCAGCCGAAGACAACCAAGTGTATGATGATGAAGACTCGGAGAGTGAGTTGGAAACCCAGGACCAGGAGGAAGACGAGGACGAGGAGAGTAGTGGTGAGGAAGAGTACATTCCTGTTGTCGATTCCCCTAGGGTTTCCGGAATTGTTGAGTTAAATTCCGGCCGAGATAGTACGGAAGAAGGGAGAAGTAAGCGGAGTAGAGTAGACCCCGGAGGAGGCGGAAGAGACACGTGTTCGGCCATTGGAGATGATAATGCCGAGAGTTCTCAGGGGAAAGAATGGAATCGCACTGAAATTGACGGCCTCTTTTGCTCTATTTGTATGGATGCTTGGACCGATGGAGGTGTTCATCATATCTGGTGCGTTTTATATCCTGCTTTCTTTGTGCAGTGTTCGTAATCTACTTTCCAGGGAATTAGTTTCCTGTGTTTTAGATTTTACTGATTGATTTGAGTGTAGCTGTCTTCCTTGCGGTCATCTTTTTGGATTATCTTGCATCGAAAAATGGTTGAAACTAAAACGAAATTCGGCCAAGGTATGTGATAATGTGTTTGGTTGTGATGAATATTTTAAGACTCCGTGAGTTCATTTTCACTTAAATTCTTTTTCGTCCATTTTAGTGTCCTCAATGCAATAAGAAATGCTCACTGAAGGATGTGAGGAAACTTTTTGCTCCTAGGATTGCCGTGGTTGACAATGAATCCCATAAGGTACTATTATTAATACTGCTCTTCATATTTCTGGAATCTGACAGTATATAATGGAGTTTTATTACCTTTTGTTGTTTGCAGACAATTCGATCTCTTGAGGTTAAATGTGCTTCTCTTGAGAAGAAGGTAGGAATATCTGTATAATAAACTAGATGGGTGCAACGTTTTTTAGTTTAAAGAGAACTAGTTTGTCCTTAAAAAATTTTTTTGGCCCCTGTTGGGGATGCGAGTGAAGACCTAAGAGGGATCGCAATATAGTTCACTCCAACAAAAGAAAAGAGGGTAGAACTAATGAGGTTTTAGTCTGATTTCTTTCATCGTGTCTGCTAGATTATATACATGATGTTGTACTCCCGTTCACAGAATGCTGTTTCATCTAAAAAAGAAAGTGAATGGCGAAAGAATGAAGCTGAATTGAAACGTAAAGTTAAGCAACTTGTGGAGGTACACTAAAGCCTAAATCTCTTTTTTATTTACCTGTTTAAAGGCAATATTCAGACCCTAATTCTATGATACTGAAGTCATTTCTTGGTTATGTTATTGGTGGTTCATGTTCCTTTTATTAATTATCCATTATTTCATCAAAGTGCAGAAACTACCATTGTAGAATGCATTTGCATCTCAAGCTTATAACTGTGATTGAGAAACTAACTCATTTTTAGGTTTTAATTTTATGTATGGAATTAAAATTAGATAGTTTATATTGTTGGAAATTTCAAAATCTAAAATTAGATAGTTTATATTGTTGGAAATTTCAAAATCTGGCATCCTTTCTTCTGTTTGTTGCTTATTTTAGCTTTTTTTTTGCAGAGGACGACTTATTTGGAGCATGTAATAGAAGACTTACGGAGCAGGTCATCTATTCCTGACGCTACTAGTAGGATTGGTCATGGAAAATCTGTATATGGTGATGGTTCTTCAGACAATGATCTGCATTAGTCTATTGTTATTATCAAAGTTGATCTGTGGCCGTTGTTTACCATTTAAGAAGTTTGTCATATTGAATGCCCTTTTATCCATGTCTCTTTGTTTCCTTAACTTTTTTGCGATTAATCTTTGTTATATTGTTTGCAGGGAATATAAACTCGAAGTTCTGCAGTGAAGGTTCTTCGTGTAATTTTGTATCAGAGGTGCGGTTTCTTTTGTAACCTTTTGGCTCTTTCATCTCCTCTCTCATTTTGATACAAAAAAATTTCAGTGAGGTGTACGCTATAGGTTTCAGAGTTTTATGAAAAGCAACCATGGTTGATTTTTTTCCCTATTCTTGCTCCTTTACTTTACCTTAGATTTTTTTGTTAAACCATGATTGATGTGTGCAATAAAGCTTTAGTTACCAATATAAAACGGATATCCTTAATCATGAATTGAAGATTGGATTTCGTTTATGGCTTTCTTTCCTTTTTGACCTTGACGACAATTTCATTTTACTGAAATTTGATTTTCATGTTTTTTTTACTTTTATCTGGAAGCTAAGTGATACATCTTTTAAAATTAATATAAGAGTTCTTCTACGCAATTGATATTTTGTGTGTGACTATCGTTAAAATAGACTGTCACATTAAAGTATGCCTATGCTTCTTTGTAAAGATTTTGTATGTTATTCTTTTGAATTGGTCTTCATCTGTAATTACAAAGTTCTCTGCTATTGTATGTCAGTACAAGACCGAGCTTTTGTTTCGGACTACCATACTATTGACTAAAATTACTATGCAATGTTTAGAGAGAAAAGAATTACATTGGTTTTTGCCATATTATTTTGTTTGACTTGAAGCAGTTTCGTCTTATTATTCTTTAAATTTTGCAATAACAACCTAACTTTTGTTCATTACAGGGAGAGTTGCAGTTGGAAGGCGCATCTTTATTTGATATAGATGCAGATAGCCAAGTAGTATTACTAGTTCGAAGGCTTCCAAAGATTGGAGGGTCACATGTTCTTACGAAAGTAAAGTTTCTTTTCTGCAACATGAAAGGTTTAAATGTCATTTACCTGTTTTACATGACCTAATAGTTATACGTCAAATGGTAATCTGGCAGTTGAACTTGCTGCCTCCCCATGAAAGTGAAGATATATTTTTTCCTTCTAGCATGAAAATCATAAAGGACCTACACATATCTCCCTATAATGGAAGTCATGCACTTTGTGCTTCCTTAGGCAAGAAATTATCCATTCTCAGGTATTGCTATTGGGAAAATTTGAATATCGTATTCTGTGATTTTTATATTATCATGAATCCTATTTATTAATCTTGTTTGCTACAGTTTGGAAAGCAACAATGTCATCCTTTCATATGATTTGCCTGTAAGTGTTGTCTGCCCTCCTATCATTCTCAACAATCTCCTTTAATATTATGTTAGCTCTTAAGATCTCCTTGTTCCCTCAAGAGACATGACTGACTTACATTTTGTGCTAAAATTTTATTTTATTGAAATCATGATTTTGCTGATACCATGGCTGAATATTTTGAAAAATCTTAGTTAAAAATAAAGTACTAAATAATAATATACTAAATAGTAAATAGAATCAGAGATAAATTTAACAATAATCTGCTCAAATTATAGATAAACCTAGTAGAAAATTGAATTGAATGTGAATAGGTCTATATTCAGTTGTGGCTTTGATTTTTGAATCTATGGTGGCCTCAGTATCTTGTCTGTCCTACTTGGCTATGCAATTACTGCTGATAGTTTTGTTGAATCGCATAATGGCTAATACAAAGTTTGATATTCTAACCACAGTTTCTTTGTTAAGTGCTTTTAGATTGGGAACATAAATTGATGATCTTTTAATTGGGAATTTTTCTAAACGTCTACCACATGTCTCCTACTTTTATAACCCGAGTTGCCGCGTAATTTTACTGATTTCTCATTACATTCGCTTGTTCAGGCTCCGGCTTGGTCATGTTCGTGGGATCTTAACAACTCAAATCACATATACGCTGGGCTACAGGTGTTGATCATAAGTTAATAATGTTTGATCATGACAGTCTTAGCAAGAGTGTATTGAATTTATTTGGCTTTCCACATTGCAGGATGGCTCACTTTTGGCTTTTGACGTGCGCCAAACAGGAAGTCCATTAGAATCGAGGTTTGGGCTTACAAGAAACCCAATACATACGTTGTGTTCTCTTCAAAATAGCCCTTCCTCTGGAGTTGGAACATTATTATCCGCTTCTTCTATAGGCATCTGCGAGTGGAATATTGGTCATGATGAAGAAAGGTGGGAAGTTATTCCTAAGACTTTTACCTGTATGGTTTGCGTTTTCCGATTGATTATTGAAAATTGCATCTTATGGTTTTATACCTATCTAGAATTTACACAACTTTGCCAATGACTATTAGATTGGCTGTTTTTTACAAGATTTGTGATTTATGTAGGCCTTCATTAATTAAAGGAACAGAAAACCAGGGCGTATGCATATCCTTTGCTTATAGTTTTAGCAGTGATGATATTGTTGCTACATTCCGTCCGAAACAGCATGGGATGTCAAATGAGATGGCTATTACTCAGCCATCACTCAGTCCTTGCTGCACCATGGGACAAGGGGTGCTGGGTTCCAATTTCCATTGGAAGAGAGAGGATGGAAAATATAGAGAATCCGGAATTGTATCTGCCAAAGTGAGTCGCATAAGATTGCCAAAGTCTATGATCATAGACACAGGGAAAAGCAGGCCAGTATTTGGGAGTGAGGGTGAGGGTGGATTGATGTTGCAAGAGTTGCCATCATTTACATATGTTCAACATCTTAGGTCTCGTAACAGTCTTATTTCTGATGTAAAGTATACAAGAAACCTAAGCCGTGGTTTACTCGGCTGTTTGAGTGACGACACATTGCAACTATTCAGCACCAAGATTTCATGAGCCGTGGGGCATGGTAAGTAAAGCTTACTTTTGTGACCAGTTATTATTTGTTTTTCATATTCTGCATCACTATTATTTTCTTTTTACTCATTGTAGACTTCATACTAATAAGTTGCCAACCTCACTTGATCAGATTACCAATGATCTTTTTGAATCACATTCGGGTTCATGGACTTGGGGGACATGAAATAACATCGCTGGTGTTGCATATACTTGCAAACGAGGCTTTAAGCATTTGGATGAAAGTTGATACCATTTTGTTGTTACTAGGTTTTGGGCAGAAAAGATTTGGAGGGCTCTGTAACGGTCCAGAAACCTCAACCTCTATGGTTCTTATTATAGAAGTCTACACTCAGGGTACTTTCATCTTTCTCGGAAAGCCTCAAGTTGTATTATGTTATTGATTTTGAAATTGAGGATTTTTGTTTTAGTTTTGGAGAAAAAAGTTATCATAGCAAATGGGTATAATATTTGTGTGTTCGTACTAATATATGAATACTCTTTAAGTGGGGTTTGTGACTTTGTCGATGAGAATTATCAGAACTCTCTTCTCCAACTTTTATCTTTATTTGGCATTCTGAATTCTGAACTCTCGTAATCTTCGTTCTAACCATTAACTATAGATTTTTCCTCAATTTGAAATAATCTATAATATTTATACCAAGTTCGTCAGATATTTCATCACCATAAATATTTAGCAGTTTCAAAGCCCTGCTTAGATTAGCTTTTCCTTGATATAATTCATTTTAAAATCTCAAATTTATTCTAAAATTTTTGTCATGTATTTAAAAAAATGAAATAAAACAAGATGGAATAAATTATATCTTTTAAGAAATTCAAGTAAAATTTATCCCGAGTTATATATTGTATAAAAAAGAGCTGTACTACACCTCAATGTGATATCTGTTTTCATGGTATGGATGAATTAGGTAAAAGGCAGAAGAATGTTCAAGTATGAAGCCGATCAATAAATATGTGGCGAAATGGGTCTACTCTTCGTCGCCCCCTTCATCGAAGCCATCATCCCCATGACCTATATCATCAGCTGGCACTTGCTCAGCATCTTCAGCATTTCCATGCATTATCGTATCATTATCTTCATCTTCGTCATTCTCTGGATTATCTGCGATGATCTTCATAGATTCAAGATTTGAGTCGCTGAAAAATGAATCATATGGCTTGTCAACCTGTTCCAGAGGCAGAACTCAGTTGCCAAATTTTACGAATCAAATGTCCATGCAAGCAAGCAAACAAGACAAGAACGAAAGAAAAAGAAAAATAACCTTGAATAAAAGGTCCCTCTCCTTGGCACTTTCTATTAAGTTGTTCCAATGCTCATCGCAGCTCAAAGCTTCTGCACATCCCACTACCTACAAAATTAACAATTTATATGTATCTATTTTAGTTCACGGTAGTCACACAAGCTAGTCGTGAAAATATGTTTTAATGCACAATTTATACATACCAGCACGCTAGACTTTGCTCGTGTAATACCCACATTCATTCGCCGAAAGTCAGAAACAAAACCTATACCCCTCTCTTTGTTGGCTCTCACACATGAGAATATTGCAACATCTTTTTCTCGACCCTATCATACAAAGAATAAAACAATTTAATGAATGGTGCCACACCGCATATTTTCCAAATCGTAATATTTGTTATAAGAATAAGAATTTCATTCCAATTTTATGACTAAAGGGGTAATAAAAGTGAACTTACCTGGAAACCATCAACTGTTTGGATATCCACAAATTTTTCAGATTCTTGTCCAAAAGTCTCTTTAAATCTATCTTGGAAAAGTTTGACTTGGTATCGATATGGGGATATAATTGCAAATTGAGAACTTGACCTAAGTTCTGGATGCATAGTCACCAATTTATGATACAAGTGCATCACAAAGTCAATCTCATCTGTGTTTACCCAAGACCCGCTTCCAGATGGCTGTGATTCTTTCCCTTCATGTATATCAAAGAAGCAAAATGGACCAAAGCATCGGTACATATGCCAGTCACGCATTGTCTTGCTCTCAATATCTTCCGCATCCTGAAGTGCCTCAGAATAGAACTCCTTTGAAGGAAAGGTTCTTATCTGCTTGACAAAGAAAATCATAAAAATCACACAATTACACTATATTGTACTTTATTGTGTAACTATAACGTATAGGTGGCTGCTTTTGCTTATCAAAACACATGATCTTCAATTCAAGTCAAAATCCACAAATTTTGTTATTAAATATAGATTCCCTGGTTATTATAATCATTAATCAGAGACTAATATTGTTTCCATCATGTTGCATTAGGCAAAATCCCTTTCAAAAACATCTTAAATAATATTTACTTATCTGACCTGTGGATGCATTCGGTACTGCATCTTCAACATGTTCACTGGATAACCAGCTCTCTGAAGCCTCTCAAACAAACTTGTGCCATAACTTCAATGAGAATAAAGGGAGCCCAGAATCAGTAAGAAGAGTCTATAAAAAATAAAAAGGAATAAAAGTAATGTCGATTACCCTAATTTCCCAGCAATAGTAGATATAACAGTGGCTGGCAGTTGAACTGGATCACCAACCTAAATAATAAATTGCAAAGAATGAGTCGCCTAATGGATCATGAACATTACCGCAGCAGCCATAAACATGCAGTGTTTTAACATGTTCCTAGCAGTACTTCAGCAATTTTATGAAAAACTCACGATATATTATTTAAAACTACACGATACTCTCATTGTTGCCACTTGAAACAATCAGAAGATACCAGTAATTAATAATAACAGAAATTAACCATGTTTTAATAAGCCATCATTTGTACGCCACAAATAAATGTAGATGCAGAAACAAAACCATGAGTGATGTATTAGAGAGGTATACCAGAAATACTTGTTTGCAGCCATTGGACAAAGGAACAAGAGTTGCCGGTTCAATCTGTAAAAAGTAAAAAAATCCATTACCTGTTTATGTTCACCTAGTAGCAAGATAATTAAATTGGAAAAATGAAGCCTTTTTAATATAATTGATAATACAATGGAATTGTAAAAGCATTCAAGACGCGAGGTCATTGTTAGCTAAGAGTTTATTCTCCTCTTAAAAAAACAACTGCAGTCAACTCAATTCACCTCTCTTCTTTTTTCCCCTTAACTTTTTTTATATTTCCATTTCAGTCCACAGATCAAACGTTAATTATGAGTTAACAATCAGAACAAGGAAGGTTCTTATCCTAATACAAAATCCAGATAAAGATCTGACTGTATGTTTATATTGTTCACAAAGCCACAGACCACAGCAGATAAAACAACTCACCAACTTCCAACAAAAAAAATGATGTCAGATTGCCCAATTTCAAAAACATGGGCGAATAGAGTTCAGGAAAAAATTATGGTCAAAAGTTTTTATCATGGGAAAACAGTTAAATCAAGATATGATGTTTTTCTTAACTCTCCCTCTTTAACTCCACCTATCCGGATTTTAGTTTGACATTAAGAGTCGTAGTAGTTTTAGTTATAATTATTTAGCTGCACATGCCTCAGAAGATATTATAGAAGTCAAAATATCAGCAAGAGGTACTAGAATAAAGAAGGTTGAGGATTAATACAGCTTGGGCAGCTTCATCTATTATGACAACATCAAAACCACGATTCAATTTGCTAAACATTGCTGACCCACTGAAGCTGAGAGTGGAGAAGACCTGTCAACAGTAAAAGAAAATATAGTAAGAACAGAGGAAGTTTAGATTCACCCCAGAAAATTGTTAACCCTACTTACAATTACAGCTTCATCCAAAATAGCAGTGCGGACACTATCAGTATCTCCTCCTGCAGCACCATGCTTCTGTTTATCAGCAGCTGATTCACCATGTTTTTGTTTCACCTGCAAAGTGGCATGTGCTGTTAACCAACAGATGGCAACATTAGTCGGACACTAGGAAGCACGGAAACTTCAGTGACGTGCCGTTTCCGCGTTTCCCATCCGTTTCGGAAACAGAAACCTTAGGAAACCCCTACGAAACGTTTCGGGGCTGTTTCTGCAATTAAAGAAAGTCGGAAACTCGTTTCTGGAAACCGTTTCCTAGCAATTCCTCGTATCAAAAGACCCAAATTTGATTAATTTCTAAAACTAAACTTTCTAATCTATTCAAACTATTAAGACTTTAAAACCCCGATTCATTATTAAATAATAATAATAATATCCATATATTATAGAAAAAACTTATTTTATTCCATTTTATATACTTATATTATTATGATTTAACAAATATAATACAATGTTCAAACTTCATGAAATCTTATTTTCTTCGATAACCATGTTTACTATTGTTTAATGTTTTAAAATATTTATTATTCATAGTAGATTTGCTTTATATAGTCAACAAATTTATTTTAAAAATATTTGTTTTTTAGTATTTTATATAAGAATGAAATAATATATATGAAATTTTATAGTTTTTATATTTATAAATATATCTCTACATTTTTATTATTTATGCGTTTTCTCACAATTTGCGAACTTATATTTTTTAGAAATGGCGTTTCCCCGTTTCCGTTTCCATTTCCGTGTATGTTTCCGTTTCCGTTTCCGTGCTACATAGGTTTAACCTAACTTATTTTTGAAAAATTCGGTAAAAACACAAAAAAAGCCCTTATGATTTCGAAGCTGCTGAAATTCCATCACTCGTTTCTTACAATTATTATTGCTATTATTGAAAATTTTTTAGAATTGGTTTTTTTAGGTAAATTATTGTATAAATTTCATAAATTTGTCAGATACAATAGGGCTAAATTTACTCGTAACGCGCTTGCTTTGATTTTTTTAAGTATCCCTTATAAATAATCTCAGTAGATCTAGCAACACACTTTTATTAAAGTTGGTTTAGAAAATCAAACGTCACCCTCAAATTTTAAAAGGATTAGATACCCCTCTTAACTTTATAAAAATTCACCAGTTTGACCTCTCAATGTCGCATGTCAACTTCTGGTTGGAGAGAGAAAAAATCAGAAAAATTACATCTTTGAAAAATCAAACCAACCAGATTTTGACACGTAGTATTGAGGAACTAACAGGTTCAAAATTACCAATTTAAAAAGTATATCTGGATCTTTTATAATTTTAGGATGCTATCAGATTTTTTGAACCACCTTTATACATCCGGCTAAATTTGTGCATGGACGAGATCCAATTATGTATAACTTTTGATCCATCACTGTAACTTTGGATAGCTTTATAATATATTTTAAACGTCTTTCCGTACAACAGTAATTTTAAAATAACAAAGATATGCTACTATTTACAGAACTTCAAACAAAAACTTGCAATCAATAAGGGTATTGCAAAAAATTTTCTCGAAAACTATCACTATTTATTTTCAAGTGTATATGGTTGCTTCATATTTCTCAGAATAAGTAAAAAAAATTCTAAATGGTTCTATAATAGGAGAAATCACTACCAAGAAGTTTCATCTTATGAGTAATGTTGGGAAGTAAGTCTCTACTGCATAATCTTGAATGGTATCCTTATGTTTCATTCTTTGCAATTTGAATTCTCAAACCAGTTATATAATTTGCATTCCTTTAATTCTATTGCTTTTAATATAAATATCATTTGTTGTTTTTACTGTCAATATTATGTTGAAATTAACATATGAGACAAAATTATACAAAACTAATATGAACTTTTATTTTTTAATTACTCTACGTGATCACCTTTTGGATTAGTTGACCATTTAGGAACTTCACACATATCCACTACAATTTCTAATAAATCTCACTTTTGATAATTGTTAAGTCAACTAAAAAACTTTGAATACAACTTTTGGTATTCAAAATCCTTACGAAGTATAAAGTGCCATTCAAATTTGTTGTTATAACAGTATAATAAACATATTTTTTTAAGAAAATAAGAAATTTTTGGTACACTATGGAAAAGTGGATTAATTTATTCAGAGATGTACAACAGAGAAATATGCATATGAAACAGTTGCACATTAAAAGTGTTTCTATTAGAGTGGTTTCGATTTTCAAAGTCAAACTCCATAAGTTGTGTTTTGAAACTATGTAACATAAACTAGTTTAAGTCATAAAAATATTCAAGATTCCGAGGACAGAGCAATGCACTTATAAAAAGGGGTTAAAAACGCTCGAGCTAGATGCTTAGGAGAAGACTAAGGTCATGTTCTCTTCAACTATAATTCAATTAAGTTTAGTTTAGTTCAGTTAAGTTCAGCTATATGTAGTTATAAATTTACACTGAAATAAGTTTAGTTAAGTTCAATTAAATTTAGTTCAATTCAACTTTCAGAAGTTAAAGAGAATATAACATAAGGCACGAATATTTTGAACCATTATAAATCTCGCCTTCGATGAAATTCTCCAACTCCATCTCTATACTTTCAAGCCTTTGCTTATTTGTTTGTTTCATACAATTTCAAATAGAGTTTAGCTTTGTGCTATGCTTCTTATATTCATTACTCTCAATTTTTGGCATAGCAAAACTATGCATCCTTTGCTAAAAGTGCGTACTTGTGAACTTGTTAATTACTATTACATACTTGTACTTTATTATCATCAATGCATCATGCTATGTAAATTATATGTACTCCAGAAACTATTACAAGTATATGTACTCTAGGAACTATTACAATCAAACAAAGAGCTCTTGCAATACAACAAACTTAACTTAGAAATTAAACATGGTACTATTGGTTGAAAATGAACAAGCCGATTACACAAAAAACAAACGTAAGGCTAGCACCGACAACAGTAATTTTTGCTGGAATTTTTCCATTATCTCTTCTCAATACCATAGCTTAGTAGATTGGCCAGCTATTGACAACAACAAATGCTGACAAAAACATCTGAATTGCTATTCCTTCAACATTCAAATTCCCCTTCGCAACCCCAAATGCACCCCAAATAAATGATAAAAAGTTGATCGAAGCAGCCGTTACTAAGGGCACAAACATGGGAGATGCAACCCCGAATTCGTAGAGCCCTTGTTCGTATCTTCTGACGACTTCTTCATGGGCTACTTTGCTTGTTATAGTGAACCCCGGTGTGGGCATTCCTAACGATTTTAAGATGAACTCGAACATTGCGAAAGCATAAGATGTCAAGCCTTTTATGTTCCAAATTCTTTTGTCATTCCAGCATCTTAGGATTGTCCCTTTCGGTAACATTTGATCCGCCATGTCAACTGCATATGCGCTCACAAAAAGGAAAACATATAGGGGAAACCATGGCAAGTTTACCTGTACCAAAATTAGTGTACATTTTTTCAATATGGGGGTAAGGTTTTCTGCACAAAACCTAGAAACCTTGTCAGAGCTGTTGTCACCAAAAGTTCCACTTACAGACTTTTCATTGAACAAAATATTTTGGTATTGGACAAAAGATTTTGACTTTTGATGTTAAGTAGTAAGGAACTGTTTGCTATTAATTTCCAGAGCTTTTCGGGTCATTAGTCTGGAAAAGCTTGAAAATTGAGCTTTTCGAGAAAGCAGCCTAGGAAAGCAAAATCAAATCGGCCCGTTGTCCTTGTAGAATCCTTTGTCTATAATCGATGAGAAATAAGAAATGATATATTTGTTCACCTAAAAATGGCTAAAAACGTTATTACCCCGGAAGCAACATTGAACTATCTTTTACTATAAATAAGATCTATCTTCAAGGCTTAACTAACGAAACATAAACATAAAAGTAGACAGTTATGATGAATAAAAGAGTGACCTCGGGGAAGATGGAAGCATTGTTGAGGAGGGCTAGCTGAGGAAGGAAGGAATAGATAATAATGGGAAAACACCAAATAGCCCCTAAGCAAAAGTTGGAATACGCGTGGTTTTTCCAACTACGAGCGAGGCCAAAGGTTAAAGGGGAACATTTGGAGAAGGCAATCTCAAGATACCCAAGAAACCATCTCTTCTGCTGAAGCAAAACTTCGAGTAACGAAGTAGCACCTTATGCTAAAAATGCAGGCCTTTCAGGCAGACAAAACAGCGATCTCCACCCTTCCATGTGCAACATATACCCTGTAAAACAGCCTTCAACCACTGATCCATATCGAAACCCTTTCTGCAATATTAAATGTAATATTTAGGTTGTAACTAGTCCCTTATACTGAAAAGATTGCAACTTTACCCATAGTAGTTGAGAGTGCAAAAAGCTCGCTTTTGACTACTACGACTTTACCTTGGTTCCCCAGTCGGTACCTTTCTCGAAATGGTAACTAGAAGCTTGAGTTGCCAATTCGAGAATCTCTTTAGACTGAATGGACTTGTCAACACTGTGAAATGGGTCAAGCTGATGCATTTCTTGAGTAGGAAGTAACTTTGATGGCGGCCCAAACATAGCTCTCCTCGATATGAACGCATTAGTTCCATATATAAACATGTGCCTTATTCCATCGAATCCAGGTGGAAACATATGAAACGGACTTTTACATTCCCCTGCGTAGATATCGTTCTTGTTCAACCCAACAAACATTTGGACAAACTGAACATGCGCTAATTTTGCTCGAACTTTGGGATCCCAGAAATAACAAAGCACACACTCCGGTGTTTGTGGATCATTCGAGTAAGTATCACCGTCTAATATTAGAAATATAGGCGCATTCGTTATTACACCCGATACTTGAATCTAATCAGTTTTAATTAAAATAAGTTGCTAAAATATATTTTGAGAATGAGAAACACATCACAAGTTCATACCAGAGTATTCAAAGTACCGGCCTTAAAATTATGGTGCGCAGTGGTGCTTTTTTCTTTGGAAACATAGACGAGATTCAGAAGATTGTGCCCCGATACATCCTTGTCGATTTTGTTGTCGATTAAAACCTGTTAAAATGCTTGTTAATACAAATTTGGCTACTGATTATATCCCCAAACAAAAGAAAGAGAGCACCTGAATAACAGATGGATGATTTTGACGAGTGAAGTTATGGTTCCGGTTATTGAAAATTCGATGCTCCTTATCATTACTGATGTATTCATCCTATGTAGCACGGAAACGGAAATGGAAACCAATACGGAAACGGAAACGGAAACGGGGAAACGCCCTTTCTAAAAAATATAGATTCGGAAACTGTGGGGAAGATCGTAAATAATAAAAATTTAGGGGTATATTCATAAATATGAAAAATATAAAATTTTGTAAATATTATTTCATTCTTATGTAAAATACTAAAAAACATGAATTTAAAAAAAATATATTTGATTATAAAGCAAATCTACATGAGTAATGGATATTTCAAAACATTAAACAATAGTAAATATGGTTATCGAAGACAATAAAATTGAATAAAACAAGTTTTTATAATATAAAAATATTATTAATAATATAAATAATAAAATGGGATTTTAAAATCTTAGTAGTTTGAATATATTAGAAAGTTTAGTTTTGTGAATGAATTAAAATTGGGTCTTTCGATACGAGGAATTTCTAGGAAACGGTTTCCGGAATTTACGGAAACGAGTTTTCAACTTTCATTAATTGTAGAAACGGCCCGGAAACGTTTCGTAGGGGTTTTCTAGGGTTTCCATTTCCGAAACGGATGAGAAACGAAGAAACGGTATGTCATAGGAGTTTCTGTGCTTCCTAGTATTCATCTCCAACTCTGCCTTTCTCCGCAACATTTTCAATTCTTTCTTTCATGCTTTCGTACATTGGCTGATTAGGTAAGCAAGAACAAGAATTATCACAATAGGTAACAAATTAGTTTCATCGTTGACTATGAAATACAAATTAAGAAGAAAATTGATTAAAGAAGTAGAGGTTTTTTTACCTTGATGTTGTCAATTTCAAGCGAGGAGCTGTATTTTGACTGGAAGAACACATTAGGGTTACTTTCTTTGATGTTAGATTTGTTGCAAAATGGAAGCCAATGAGCAGCAAATTTAGCAGCCTCAAAGAAAGCAAAAAGAGTCAAATCAGAACCGCCGTCGTCGGATAAGTAAACGGAAAGCTTCTCCGGCGGGTAATCATAAGCCAAAACAGATAAAGCAGTGTTTGCAACATCAATAGGCGGCTCCTTGAAAGCATCTGCAGTGAATATGAAGATATCGATGCCCGGATAATCCTTTCTCTGTACGTAATGTGGGAGATTTTCAGGGAAATGTTCACGGCGGATTCTTTTCAAACTCAGAAGAGCAGTGCTAGACCACTGGAAAGCGAGACAGAGATCGGCGAGCATAAAGGTTAGTGTAATGGAGGAAGAAAGCAGAGTAGTTGAGTGGTAAAGAGTTAAGAGATGGTGATAAAAGAAGGCCACGATGGCGGCTGCGTGAACTAGAATAAATACACGGAAGAAATACGATCGCCGCATAGGTGTACCTTGTGAAGCGGAGGAGCGTCGCCGGAGGGAGATTCCATGATACTTGGTGGTCTGTTTTTTTTCAACTTAATTTATGTTACTGAAATCCATTAATTTTTTTTTACAAAACTATTATCATGTGTAACTGATTTGAATAGGGATTTAGACATTAATTCAAATGTGGAGCATGAAAGTTGAGTTTAAATTTAAATTCAAAATACATCCCAGAATGTTCAATTTGTAACTTTAATTAACTGAATTAAATAAAATGATCATAGACTTGTAAATTATAAAATAAAATAATCAATTGTAGTTTAATTTGAATTTTGTTCGATAAATACATTTTCTGCAAATTGTGAAGTACTCAATAATTTCAAACTTTTATTTATTGTAATAAATTATAAAACAAAAAAATCGATTCATGTTGGACTTAATTTCATTTATAATAGGTTTAATGTATTTACACCCCTGAACTTGTCTAAATAGGACTGTGCCATGAGTTTTGAAATGTGACAGATAGTCCCTGTATTTGTCTAAAACGCTTTACTTTACCCCCTCATAAAAATATTGGCTTCAAGAAAAAGAAGATGAAAATAACGGGCCAAGAATCAATACAATATTATGATTAATTGAAGAAAATATTTAGAATAGATTTGATGTTTTGAAGAAGACGAAGAACATATATTAGTGATTTTGAATGGTAAGAATTATGATGTTAGAGATTTTTTTATTCATTTTCTATTCCACCAACATACTTCACTAGCGTGTATTTTGATGGTCATCAACGTAGCAAGCCAGGTCAGCACAAGGGGGTAAATTGATGCGTTTTAGACAAGTACAGGGGACTACATGTCACATTTCAAAGTTTAGGGTGACAACAGCCCTTTCTAGACAAGTTTAGGAGGGTGTGGATTCATTAAGCCTTTATAATACATTAATTGTCTACTTTTTCATTTTAGCACATGATGCTCACTTTTAACATACAAGACAACCTTTGAAATGTAGTACATATAAACATGATCCTGGTTCCGTAATCGTCAGTTCCAATTCTTGAATTGTCGGTTTCAGTTTGTAGTTTTCATGAACTTAAACCCAAACTTTATATAGGGTGAAATCACCGATTCCGGTTTGGAATAGCCGGTTCAGGTTAAGACAAGGTTCTGACCAGTTCAGGTACGGTTCCGGTTCCAGTTCAAACCTTGATATATGTTAGAAATTTAATTTTAAACATTTGAATTTTAATTAATGTTAATTTTAAACATTTGGATTTTGAATCATGTTAACATTAATACATGTTACAATAGAATATATTATCTTAAATATATAAAAAGACATACATTTCTTGTTTTAAATCATTACAAATATCATACTTCAATATTAAGCTACTAATTTATTTCTTGTACAATGATACAACTTGATTTAGAAAAAAGTTAAACTAATGAGAACCAGAATTAAAAAGCCAATCATGCATGTGCTTAACTGGTTGAATATTTCTCTAAAAAAATTAAAATTTCAATCTTGATGAGTAAAGACTATATATAAGGTAGTAAATATACATATCTTATCACTCATAATCAAACAGTTTATAATAGGATATATCATTCATAATAATATTTGTAATATTTACATTTTTTGGTAAGTATTCAACATACAAATATATGTATGTCAAGACATGGTCACGATTTCGGTTCGTAATTTTCATGAACCTAAACCTATAGCTTATATAGGATGGAACCGCCAGTTCCGGTCCGGTTTAGTTCGATTTTGACATGGTTCGGTTTTGATACGATTCGGTTCAGTTTAGACCCTATCGGTTTAATTTGACCATGTCTAATTACATATGACTTGAATCTCAACATTTTACTTTTACTTTTATTTTTCATTTTCTTTTTTTCTTCCTCCTTCTTCTTCATAGACAACATCTTCATATCAAACAGAGTTATCAAGTGAACATCGTGACTTCTCAACAAATCTTTTTTCCATCCTTATTAATCAATTCCATATTCTTTCTTTAATTCACCAACTAAGCAAAATTCCAGTTATGTATCATAACATTCATCTAAAAAGATTCCGGCGGTGTCCCTCAACTTCAACAACAAAATGGCTTTAGCTGCATTGGTACACATAGGGACTCTTTTTCCAACACAAATTAAGGGACTAATCATCTTCATCTTTCTTCTTTGCTCACTGTTTTTTTACTCCACCTTCTACATATATTGCATATTCTCCAATTCAACCTCTATTCTTTCTCTTTCTTTCACACATCTTCATCAAATATCAAACACACTCAATCGTTCCCTTTGAATATCTCCTCAGTCTCTCTTATTAGTCTTCCTTTTCTTTTCTCTACTTATTGGTCAACAAACATAAAACAACATTATTATGAACCTATTTCTTTGCTTTCATTAAATCCTAAGTAAAATCTCAGCTTTCCGTCTTCCCATTTTTCATCGTACGCCTAAATTTTTTGTAATGGTCAGCTGTTGATATTTCACTTAATTGATCAGTAATTGGAATTTTGCTTAGTTGATGATGTGAAGAAAGACGGTGTTGATGTGTCTAGTTTAAAGACATTAGTTCTTAATGATGTATGTAACTTGTATTACATTAACTGTGTCATATTAATAAAGACAATGAACTTACTGCATTTATATCTTATGCTATAATATTTTTTTTGAGGAAAAAAAGACCTAACCGGGGCGCAAGCCGTAAATTACCAACTAGGTTGGCACATCCAACTAGCTAACGACCCAACAAGGTAAAAAATATCATATAAAGAGGTGGGTGATACACAAGGAGAGTATCACTTCTCAGTTCCAAGATAACACGATCAACTGAACAATTAAAATGTCCGACATAGAAAAGCTAATTTGCCGATTGTTACAAACATAATAAAACCAACACTGATTAATACTAGAAGTAATGAAGTCTGCAGTGATATCTTCAAAGACATACTTGTTCCTAGCCAACCAAAGAGTCCAAGAGATGTGAAACCATAACGACGTACCAAAATCTTCGAACAACCCATCCTTGAAGTAAGAGCACTATACGAGCAAGAAACCGTATGGGGAGTGTGGAAGAATAAATTTATTACCTAGCCAACGAATAACAACGTGCTATGTGGATATGCTTTTCGGACAAAACATAAGGACATGTTTAATATTCTCGATTTGATGACAAAAGGGGCATACCTGGTTAACAGGGCCGGCCTTACAGTGGAAGCGAAGTAGATGATCATCTAGGGCTTAATAAATTAAGGGCATCTATGTTGTTACCCTTCATAGTTTAACATTATATTTTTATTTTATAAAGAAAACATTAACATACATTATAAATTAACTAACTAATTAGGTATAATCATAACAATATAATATTTTTTAACCTACAATATTTTGTTGGAAAAAAATTGAGTTTATTTAACCTCAATTGTATAGTTTTTATTCATTAATTGAAATTTCAATTGTAAAATTTATGCCTAAGTATAGTAACATAACTTCTTAATCACATCATTAATTTTATATTCTAGCTTAGCGCCTCAAAATTCGTAAGACCGGCTTTGATCGTTAACAAGGCTCGACAACCCCATTGGAAAAGAAACGGCTTAGTCGGCAGCCCTGAGTGAAAAACTAGCCAGTTTTTGGTGGCATGAACGAACGTCAAACTAAGTTAAAATTCGTGGATGGGCTTAGCCAATTAGGCGTGAGATAGTAGTGATAGCAGAAAGAGGCTGCCGTAAATTTCTTGCTTGGTCCCAAGTCCCATAAAAACATGTCATGCACAGTGGAGAAAGAAGGCAACCAAGATTTGCAGTACATGAGTATAATAAAGAGTCTTCAAATTTTATTCCGAATATAGAGCTTTTGTTGAAGTTTATCTGAAGGCCTGAGACCAGCTCAAAGCACTTGAGGATGCGTATAACTACAATAATATTGTTACATCGTCTGGGAAAAAGCAAAGTGTGTCATCCACGAATTGTAGAAGTGAAATATCCGGTAATGTTTCCTCCAAGAGAAATCTGGGCAGCAGCCCTCTTGAAAACTCGCATCAAACAATTGTATCAAACCCTCAACGACTAACACAAAGATGAAAGGGGAAAGAATGTCACCTTGTTTCACTCTTTGCGGTGATCCATTAACCATGATCAAGGTGGTCGAACCTCCTTGACAATTCGTAAGCCAACGAATCCATTTGTCATTAAAACCCATCTGACGAAGGATCGTGTTAATGTAAGTCCAAGAAACAAAATCAAAGGCTTTATAAAAGTCCAACTTTACTATGAGGCAAGACATTCTACATGCATTTATCAAATGCAAGAATTCCGATGCAAGAAACAAACACTTATGTTTATTCCTTCCCTTAATAAATGCAAATTGATTTTCTTATATTAATTATGAAAAAACTGTATGCAAATGAATCAATTATATTTTTCTCACAATCTTATAGACCCCATGTATCAATGCAATCAACCTAAAATTATTCAAAGCACAAGAACCTGATACCTTAGGAATAAGCAATGCGTAAGATGATTTTATCAAAGATGGCAACCTTAACTTAGCGTGAAAGTCATTCAATAAGTGCATGATTTTTCCTTTCAAATATGGCCAAAACCTCTTGTAAAAAAAGAAGTTAAAACCGTCTGGTCCGGGAGCCTTATTTTAGCCACATGAATTAATTGGTGCCAAATTTCAGCTTCGGTAAATGGCGCGATCAACCCATTATTTTATGCCACATCTAACATGTTGAAGTTCAGTCACCGCAATGAGAACAAGATTATTTTTGTTGAACACAAGTTAATAGTACTTCACAGTACTTAAAATGTTTTGGAAATGACAAATTGACTAGAATAATGAAATTAATTGAGTGCTAAGTAGACTCTAAATTAATCAAGGTTACTTGAGCTTGTTTAAGGGAAAACAACTTAGTTTACTATGTGATTAATTAAGATATGGCTTAGAGTAAGACAAGCTGAGTCAGCCTAGTATTACATAATTTATAAAGATATAGACTCATCGAAGCTGAGTTAGCTTTTATTTATAAAAGCTGAGTAGTTTTGACACTTAGAGAAATTAATGTCATATGTGTGTTTAATAGATTCTGTGAGGGACAGAATATTCTCTTTGATGCTTTTCAGGAGAAAAGGCGCTGAAATTAAAGAAGATATTCAAGTGGTCCTCACAAACAAAAAGGTTTGAGTACAGAATGTTGAAGAATCCTCACTATCTAAGAAAAAAAGAATCCTATGACATGCGCCGTTTCTCAATGTCTCCCCGCAACTCTACAATGTCAGCAAGTCAACGAATTACAAAATTTCACGTTGTATCTCGCACGCCTCTCTATCAAACCGAATTTCTTAAAGATAAACGAGTTTTTGACACATTGGATTAATAGATTAATCTCGTGCCTCAACGTTCGAAATCTTTATCTCTAAACATCCTGGAATTTGTTTCAAATGGGAAAATTCGCAAGATTTGAAGAGAAGAGAAATTGAGGAAGCTGTTAGGACGAGAAGTTTGCAATGGCTACTTCCAAGACCTTCAACTATAAATAGAAGACTGAAGCAGACGTTCGAACTTGGTGAATCACCTTGAATTTCTTCAAGAGCTAAAACTCTATTCAACCTATTCCAGCTTACAAGAAATTCCAACTCAAGCAATTGAGCAAACATATATTGTTCGTATCTGTTTGTAATAGAGAGATAGCACTTAAGATTTAACATTGGGAAGGATTTTTTCTAAGTGTTGCTTGAAAAAACCAATCCGAGCTGAGTAAAGTACTCAGCAGCTATTGTAGATAAATTGTGCCAGTGAAGCTAAGCAGCTTATAGTTTTTAGACCTAGCACATCATAATTTCAATCAACACGCATCTAAAAACTAAACTTGGTAAAATAATTATTAAATCGTAAAATGAACCAAGAAATGCATTCACCCCCCTTTGCTATTTATATTAAACATTTTAGAACCAACAAATGGTATCACAATAATGCTCAGCTTTTAGACTAATTATCTTTGAGTTAAAGATCCGAAATGACTTATAACAGTTTCAGTTCCGGCTTAGGACAAACAGTTCTCCTTGAAGAAGGAATGTCTGTAATTAGGCCACCTTTGTTCGATGGTAATCATTACATGTTTTGGAAAAACCACATGAAAAACTTCATCCAAACTCAAAGCATGCAAGCATGGCTCGCTATAGAGCTTGGCCCTAGAAGTCCTACCATTATCAGAAATGGGGAACGTATTCCAGTTGACTCGGAGGATTATGATGAAGCTGACTTAAGGCTTATCAAAGAGAACACCGCAGCCATCAATTACTTACGCTGTGGCCTAGATCTTAGAGAGTTCAAATGGGTCTCGGGCTGTGAGATAGCATAGGAAATTTGGAAGAATCTGGAGATTACTTACGAGGGAGTGATAAGGTCAAGGAGTCGAAGATCAATCTCATGCTAAGAGAGTATGAGATGTTCCAGATGGGCGCTGACGAGGTATTCAGGCCATTAATACCAGGTTCTTTAATATCATTAATGAACTAAAGAGATTAGATAAGGAGTTCATCAAGGAAGAGATGGTGAAGAAGATTCTCCACACTCATACCTTAGAGTGGGATGCCAAGAAGAGTGCGATCGAGGAGGTTCATGATCTTAAGACCTACAGATACGATGAGTTGATAGGCATCTTGCTGACTCAGGAAATGTCCTTGAGGAAATATACCGATGACTCCAAAAGAAGTAAGGGCAAGGAGAGAGAGGGCAACGCCATTTTCTTGATAGTTGATTCTTTTGAAGAATCCATCAACTGTGATTCTGATGAGCAAATGGACCTTCTGACTAGGTGTTTCAAACATTTCATGAAGAAGGACTAGAAGTTCAACAAGAAGAAGTTTCCAGCTAAAAGGAAGTCAACTCAATATCATATCAAAGACATCAAATGCTTTGGCTATGGTGAAAAAGACCTTATCCAATCATCCTATCTAAAGACCAAGAAGGATAAATATAAGAAGAGGTTTGCTAAGAAGAATGAGGCACTTGCTGCCACTTGGAGTGATTATGAAGAATCTTCATTGTTTGATGAGGAGGTAACAGATTTTGCCAACCTATGCTAAATGGCGATAGAGAATCAAAGGGGCGAGAGCTCAACATCTACTTCTAAGAGCAACCAATCCGCTACTGACTCTGAAGCTGAGCGTAACAAGGGGAAATCCTCTCAAGTTGAGGTAAATCTTGAAATTCCTTTATCCATTGAAGTGTTTGCCCAGGTACTTTTTGATGTTATGAAACTGAATAATAAGTCGGGGAAAATATCAAGGAGCTAGTGAGGAGAAGTGAAGACCAGGAAGACACCATTGCTTCCTTATCTCTTTATATCCACTTTCTTCAAGAAAAAACTGAGTATCATGAATGTCATAATAGCAAGCTCACTAAGTGATTAAATGAGTTGATTGCTGAGATAATAGCTTTGGAGGAGAAACGGGTTTCTCCTCCAACCAACAGTCAAACTTTGAGTAACCAAACTCACAATTCTAAGAGAAAGAATTCCTCTAAAAGAAGAAAGCGAGCCAACCCCAAGCAAAAACGGTGTGCGATTTTTGTGGCAAAGCTGGACATGCTACAGTTCTCTTTATACACAAAAATGGTTATTATGATGAGTACGACTGGACTAACTTAAGCACTACTAACAAAGGATGACCCAACTTGAAAGTATGGGTACCTAAGAAAATGTGACTGTTTTGCAAGTGAGTCTTAGATCTGTTGATGTCATTGGAACGTGGTATTTTGATAGTAGATGCTTAAGGAATATGACGGGAGATGAAAGTCAGTTCATCTCATTAGAGCGTAAAAGAAATGGAAATGTCAATTTCGAAGATAACCAAAAAGGCAAGATTGTGGGCTGTGGCACTATTGGTGTCTCTCCTTCAATAGAAGAGGTTTCTTTGGTCAAAGGACTCAAGTTCAACTTGCTCAATGTAGCCCAGCTTTGTGAAAAAGGCAGGAAAGTTACGTTCGACTCAGTAGGTTGCTCAGTTTTTAATTGTAAGACTGACTGAACTATACTCTTTGCTTTTAGAATCAATAATGTGTATATGGTTGATTTATCCCCCGGCTCCACTAATGTTTATCTTGTATCTAAGGAGGATAATTTATGGCTTTGTTATTGAAGGTTGGGTCTTATAAATATGAGCATTTTGTTCAAGCTAGCCAAAAAGCAACTAGTTGTTGGTTTACCTAGTATCAGCTTCGAGAAGGATAAACTTTGCTCAGCTTGCCAGCTCGGTAAGTAAGTTAAGAAATCATTTAGGTCAATTAATAACGTAGTAACTAAGCGACTGTTGGGCTCCTCCACCTAGATCTTTTTAGCCCAGTTCAGCCTATGAGCATGGGTGGTAAGAGATTTTCATTGGTGATTGTGGATGATTTCACGAGATTCACTTGGGTAGTCTTGCTGAGTAGCTAAGATGAAACATATGAATCTTTTGTCAAACTCAGTAATCGGATAATGAACGAAATAGGAATTAAAATCAGTAAGATCTAAAGTGATCATGGACGTGAATTCGAGAATTTTCATTTCGAAGAATTCTATTAAGTACATGGCATGGACCACAACTCTTTTGCTCCTTATACTCCTCAACAAAATAAGATTGTAGAAAGGAAGAACAGAACCATAATTGAGATGGCTCGATCCATGTTGAGTGATAACAATCTACCAAAGTGCTTTTGGGGAGAAGCTGTTAACATAGCTTGTATATCTTGAATCAGGTTTTAATTCACCCATTTCTTGAGAAGACACCCTATGAGCTTTAGCGAGGGTGCAAGCTTAAGATTGGTCATCTAAGATCATTTGGATGTAGGTGCTTTATTCTTAACACCAAGAACTTGAAGTTGAGGAAGTTAAAGAAGACGATGATTTATCTATCTATCTATCAACTTCAACGATGGTGAAGATCAACCTCAACCTCAATAAACAATTGCAAATCCTCCAGCTATATATCTAAATATACCAAGAGAGATTAGAACTCATTGCAACCATATGCTAGACGATGTTATTGATAATGTTCACAATCTAGTGATGATGCGAGCTCAGCTCAGAAGGATGATAAGCCATCCAACTTTCATCTCATTGATTGAACCCAAGATGTTAGAAGATGCTAAAAAAGATGAGTATGGGATAATCATGATGCAAGAGGAGCCGGATTAGTTCAAGTGCAATGATGTTTGGGATCTAGTTCTAAAGCCTAAAGGAAAATCAATCATTGGTACCAAATGGGTTTCAAGAACAAACTTGATGAAGATGGCATTGTTGTTGGGAACAAGGCTAGACTTGTTGCTCAAGGCTACAATCAATAAGAAGGCATCGATTATGATGAAACTTATGCTCCGGTAGCTCAGCTTGAAGCTATTCGAATCTTGTATGCTTTTGCATCCCATATGAACTTCAAGCTATTTTAAATAGATGTCGAAAGTGTATTCCAAAATGGATTCATTCAAGAAGGAAGTCTATGTTCGCCAGCCTCCAAGCTTTGAAGATTTTAAGAATCCTGAGCATGTCTTCAAACTGAATAAAGCTCTCTATGGATTGAAGCAAGCTCCAAGAGCTTGGTATGAGAGGCTAACCAATTTCCTTATCAGAAAAGGCTGTTAAAGAGGGAAAGCAGATATGACTCTGTTTATCTGGAAAAGAAGAGAAGATGCATTGCTAGTCCAAATTTATGTTGATGACATCATTTTTGGAGTAACTGATGAGAAACTATTCAAAGAGTTCAGCAAGCAGTTGAAGAGTGAGTTTGAAAGGTTAATGATGAGAGAGCTTAACTTTTTCCTTAGACTTCAAATCAAGTAGAGTGAAGATGGAATCTTCATCAGTCAAGAAAAGTATGCCAAAGAAGTTCTGAAGAAGTTTGATATGGAACATTCGAAGTCAATGTTCACTCCTATACCCACTGATACTATCTTAAGTAATGAAGCTAGTAAACCTGTAGACAACAAGTTCTATAGAGGAATCATCGTTTCTTTTCTTTACCTAACAGCTAGTAGGCCTGACATTCAGTATGCTATGTGCTATTGTTCTCATTATCAAGCTGACCCTAGAGAATCTCATCTAGCAACATTAAAGAGGATTCTCCGGTATTTGCAAGGTTCACTTAATGCAAGTTTATTGTATTTCAACAATATAGATTTTACTCCAAGAGAATTCACAGATGCTGATTATGGTAGATTCAAGCTCAACAAGAAAAGCACCATAAGAGGATGCCATTTCCTTGGAGACTACCTTATCTCATGGTATAACACAAAATCAAATTTTTGTTGCTGAGTATAGCTAAAGCCGAGTACATGGCAATAGGAAGCTACGCAGCATAACTGCTATGGATTAAGTAATAACTAGAAAATTATAGTATAAAGTTAAAATGCCTCGAAGTTATGTGTGACAACAAGAGTGCAATTGACCCCATCCAAGAATCCAGTTCAACATGGCAGGATGAAACATGTCAGTATAAGACATCACTTCATAAAGGATCATGTGCTAAGGGGAAATGTCAAATTGGAGTATATTCCTTCTAAGGAACATCGAGCTGACATATTCATCAAACCATTGCCCAAGGAGAAATTCAATGTTATAAGGCAGCTTATTGGAACGACGAACCCCATACGAAGGAAAAATCAAGAAATTTGGCTAAGTGTTGAAGATCAAATATTAACACAGCCAAATGAGGTAACACGTATCTAATACTGTTCACATTTCAAAGTAACGATGTGAGATTCAATTTCGCAGTTAAATATAAAATAACCCATGTTTTTTCAAAAGATGTGTTTTTAAATTGGAACCATTCACTGTTAAACTCATTATTTTCCTAAGGCGATTAATCAAGTATCAATCTAAGCGTTGATTTTTAAACTTTTGTTGTGAAAGCGCCATGTATCTATACAAGTGGAAGAGGTCTATAAAAGTTGAAGATTGAAAGAGAGAGAAGTTACTTGCATCCTTGAAATCTCAATCATTTTCAATCTACAAAAGATCCCTAATTCTCTTTCTCTAAAATTCCCTTACTTTTTGAAATGGCAAGAGCCAAATCCACCTTTATCCTTCAAGGTAACTCTAAGAGAAGCATTTATGTGAATGCCGAAGGTAAATAGGAGAAGATCATGTTCCCCTCTAGAATAGTCTTTACTAAAGTTAATTGGGGAGCAGACTTGGATTTTAGCCTAGTGAATGAAGTTGATTACGAAGGACTGCTGAGGAAAAAGATTCTTCACAGGGTGATCAAGTAGTAGAGATTAAGTCAGTTTCTGCAGATGGAAGGACCAACCATTGTTGGCTTGATTAGAGGCTTCTTCTAGAACCTTTATTCCCTCCAAAGGGTATAATGATGTTCTCTCGGTGGAATTGGAGGGGGGCTCTCACCTCATCTGCTCGAGATGGTTGAGAGCATACTGAATATGCCAAATAAGGGTACTCAACTTCGAAAAATAGGAGATGAAGAAGCAATGGTAGTCCTTGAAGATTGGGAATTGCTGGTGGACTATGGATTTGGAGAAATAGCCGCCTTTAGAATGAGCTGGGTAGCTAGAGCTTGCCACGAGCTGGTGGTGAAGCTGTTGCTTCCAAAGATAGGGTCTCGCACAAGCTACACCTACTTTGAAAGGTGTGTGATCTACCATATGGTAGAGGATAAGCAACTAAATTGGCCTGAGATGATTCTTCATCACTTGATAAAAGTTACTACTATTTATCACTGTGGGTACTTGATCACCACCCTGATGAAGGCAGTGAAGATGGATATCTCATCCTATGTTGGAGGATCAGGGGAAATTTTCATCCCTATCAAGAAGACCCTCACAATGATTCACTTCATCAAGCTATATCATGACTAGGTGCATACCAGGTACAGTAAGGCTCAAGATGCCAAATGTAAGGCCAAGTCTGTATTGATAGTATTCCCTACGAGTATAGCGATGGAGGATGAGGATAGCTTCATGATGAACTTCAAGAGCAGCGAACAAACTAGTGACAATGTTCCTCTTTTCGCTAAGATGGAACCGATCTCTAAAGCCACTACTCAATTATCCCCAAAGCCCAAAGCTACCTCATATAGGGCTAAGAAGAGC
This sequence comes from Euphorbia schlechtendalii, assembly GCA_949673415.1. NCBI lineage: Eukaryota > Viridiplantae > Streptophyta > Magnoliopsida > Malpighiales > Euphorbiaceae > Euphorbia > Euphorbia schlechtendalii. Next base: position 37,093 of record CATIWQ010210204.1, read on the forward strand.
CCGCTAATAAGTGTATAATTACACTTATTATAATGATATTATTACTTATAAAATGATATGGGTTTGTTTCATTTTATACTTCTTATAAAAGATTTCACGTGGTATGTAGTTGTTTTTTATGCAAATGTGGAAACTAGGTAAATCTTGGAAGTAAAATGAACAAAAGTGGAATTCTATGGAAAAGAGTGAAAAAGGTGCAAAAAGATGCATGAAACACAAGGATTTGGCTTCAGATCAAAGTTGTCAAAGATCAACAAAGTTGCAAAGAAGAATCATGAAGAAAGAGCATTTCACGATCGTGATACCTATTCGTGGTTGTGACTTGTCACTCTTCATAAATAGAAAACTGCCAACCAATGTTCAAGATTGTGATAAGTGATTTGCGATCGTGACTTGTGATGGTTAATGGTTATCTCCTTCAACTACCAACCGCCAGATAACAACGATCAACCACCATCAATTACCAACCGAAAACACACCCTTTAGAAGTCAACCAATCATGAAAAGGTGCCTTTCCATTATGGATGAGGATGAATCTTTGTATCAATCAAAATGAAGTGATGCAACTCCTTGCCAATGGACACGACTCTTCGTTTGGATAGACGCAACCCTTCGTACTCTATAAATAGGGTTTAAGACCCACCAATTTCGGGGGCATGGTGAATGGAGAGTAAATGGTATTGAATGATAGTATACATGCATAGATAGAGAGTGAAAATATCTAGATTTTAATACGTTCAAAGTCTTAGCGAGAAAAATGTATGGGTGATTCGATTCTGATTTCGATCATTATATTTCTACACAAATTTGAGCATTTGTTCTATGAGTGTAATTGCAAAGAACTTATCAATAAAAGTTTTCGTTCTTCAACATTCTTTTATTCGATATTAAAAAAGAATAGCATCCTAGCAGAGGTTCTGTACGAGTCGAGAGCGGATTCAAAGTAGACTCAGAAATTGCAGGAATTGACGACTCCCATTAAAGAGTGGATACGGTTTGATCAACTTTAGCTTGCACTTGCATACCTTACAACTTGACTTTGTTTTTTGCTTATACTTTCTATTTTGAAGTTTATGATATGTCTATGTGTCCTAATGAGTAATTCTTTTTGCGTCATTTATATTAATTAAGTTATATGCTTTCGAGTTAACTTTAAAAGTGATTTTGGGGTTAACAAGATTATGTATAATCACTGGATCTGTGATTATAAAGCTGTTTAGTGAGCCAACATTTTTGGAACGGTAACTTGCTAAATATGGCTATGTGAGAGCCACCCGTACTATGCATAGTATTATAGTTATCCAGGTTCTTATAAGTGTCATAATTTGTTTACCCTAGACTTAGAAAAGTCATCTCATGTGTTGCTCTGTGATGAATTATTGAATATTAGGGAGTCTAGAACCTTATTTATTGAAGTTATCTAGTGTACAAAACATTCTTGATGATTTTGCATGTTGTTCTATGCTAAACTTGTTCTTAGGGAATATCTATATATTTTTCATCTTCTCTAGTATGGTTATACATCTATCTATTCATCTTTCTATCATCCAAACCTTCCAATTAAAATTACCTATTTTCTTTTACTCCGTAACTCTAGTTGGTCTTTAGAACCGAATTCTTTCCCTGTGGAATTGATATCTTTTAAAACTACATCGAAACTGTATACTTACAGTGGTCACCATTTTTCTTTTTTGATAAGCGGTATTGACAACACCTGTTCATATTTTGAACTTTTATCTTATCGGTAGAGAAATGGGGAACAAGGTTTTTGGCTTCATTATAGAATATAAACCCTTAGAATTAGTAGAGTCAAAACCTTGCGATCAAGTTTTTGGAACCTTTGCCGGGGACGGCAAGTGCGTTCTAGATTATTTATATTTATTTTTACTTTTGGTTTTTAGTATTTATATTTTGTTATTAACATATTTTTCTTGCATATTCATTGAGTTTTCTTTCTAGCTTGTGCATGCCAAGTACGCGTAGTTCGGGAGAAAGTTTGGCGTCTTTTGAATCAGAAATAGAACAATTTGGTAGGACAAGGAAATATAAGAATAAGAGACAAAGAAGAGTGATGGATGATGATGATGAACGAGTGCAAGATCCAGTTCAAGATCAACCTCAACCAAGACTCATGGATTATGTCATTCCGACCATCAATGGTAACAATCAAGAAATTGCTAGACCACTAATTGCAGTAAATCATTTTGAAATCAAGCCAGCATTACTTCAAATGATAAGCAATAATGTGCAATATTATGGTCTACCCAATGAAAATTCGAATGCTCACATTGCAAACTTTCTAGAAGTTTGTGATACTTTCAAAATGCCCAATGTCCCTGATGAAGCAGTTAAATTTCACTTATTCCCATTTACGCTCCGTGATAAAGTGAAAGTTTGGTTGAATTCATTACCCCCAAATTCAATCACCACTTGGAATCAATTAGCCCAAGCCTTTCTAACTAAATATTTCCCTTTAGCCAAAATAGCAAGACTCATTAAAGAAATCACTTCTTTTACCCAAAAAGATAGTGAATCCTTGTACAAAGACTGGGAACGATATAAGGAACTTCAACAAGTTTGTACTCATCATGGTTTACCCCAGAATGTGATTCTGCAAACTTTCTACAATGGAATAAATCATGCAACAAGAGGAGCAATTGATGCCATGGCTGCGGGATCTCTTATGAAGAAAACTAGTCAAGAAGCCTTTGATCTTTTGGAAGATATAGCAAATAACAATAGTATGTGGCCAGTGGAGAGAGCACAAGTAAGTACTACTACTCCTACTCATTCGCATGATGCATCTACATCTTCTAGTCCAGTTAAAAAGATTAATGAATTAGACCCTATTTTTATTATGCAAGCGCAAATATCTACATTATCTCATAAGATAAATAATATGCATATAAGTAAGAGTAACCCATTCCATTGACATGTGAAAATTGTGGCCAAATAGGACACACTGCTTTTGAGTGTAACTTTAACCCATGTGTAGGGGAGCAATTCAGTTATGTTCAAAGTTAAGGGAATTCTTATAGAAATAATTATAGGACTTCTAATTGGAAGTATGGTGATAATCAACAAATGAATTATCAGAATACTGATAGAATAGGCAATTAACAAGTAAAATAGAAACATTTCTTGAAGGAGTTTGTAATAAACAATCAGAGTCTGAAGAATAGATCAAATGTTTAAGAATCAATCATCTTCCATTCATAATTTGGAGATACAAGTTAGTCAATTAGCGAGTGCTATTCCATCTAGAGGAAAAGGCCATTTACCTAGTAACATAGAAGGAAATCTTAAGGAAAATGTGCATGCTATAGCCCTTCGTAGTGGTAAATTGCTAGATAATCCAAATCCTTCAGGTATGCTTGCTAATGATGTTATTGAAGTAACAGATGATTATCCGAGTAAATCAAATGATAAAGCAAGAGAGGATGAACAACCTAAATTCGGAAAGGTTAATCCCCCTCAACCACCATTTCTACAAAGAATGAAGAAGAAGAATGAGGATAAATAATTCATCAAGTTCATCAATAAACTTAAAGGTCTGGAAATTAATCTTTCATTCATTGAAGCCATTACATAAATTCTAAACTACGGTAAGTTTATTAAAGAGCTTTTATCTTGTAAGCGTAGTTTAGAAGGAATATCGAAAGTATCTTTAACTAAAGATTGTAGCAAAATAAAAACTGCTACAATACCCACTAAACTTAAAGATCCACGAAGTTTCACAAAACCGTGTAAACTTGGAAACATTTCATTTCCAAAATGTTTATGTGATCTTGGGGCTTGTATAAATCTTATATCTTTATCAATCTTCAAAGATTTGAAGCTTGATGATGAAGTTAAAAGGACAAATATGGTCTTGCAATTGGCCGACTAGTCTATTAAACATCTTTATGGCATAATTGAAGATGTGCTAGTTAAAGTGGATAAATTTGTTTTTCCAACAGACTTTGTTGTGCTAGATTTTGCATATGATGAAAAGTGCCCTATAATCCTAGGAAGATCTTTTATGCATACTGGCAAAGCATTGATAGAGGTGTCGGAAGGCAAAATTAAGTAAAGGATAGGTGACAATGACCGCGAATTATATAGCGCTCATGAATTTAGTAGTCAAAACATTCTGTTTCTATTTGTAGAAAGTCACAATCGCGACTATCTTTCACGATCGTGACTGGTGCGATTTTACAGTAGTTATTGCTGTAACGGCTCTATTTCAAACGGTTATAACTCAAATATATCCATTGAAATAGCCATAATTACCCAAGTTCCTATATAAATACTTATTTTCCTAAGTAATTTTCACAAATCAATTACTCTTTTACACAAATACAATCTCTTGCAAACAAGTTTTCTCTATTTTTCCAAATCAACCACAAATCTTTCTTTCTTGAATTCAATGGCTCCCAAGAAATCTGTAACAACTAAGGGAAAGAACAAATTGGTCAACCAACAAAACAAGTATGGATGCCCTTTTCCAATTTATGGTGAAAAAGAAGTTGAAAGATACTTGAGGATCAAAGAATTTGATTTCCAAGGTACACTTTTCTACAATCCTACTTTTGCTATTGATGCTGTGATTCATGCAGAAGTAGAAGAGTATTTTTCGCTATTTGGATTGGTGAAATTTGTGAATATGCGTATTCCATTTATCGAGGGATGGGTCCTCGAGTTTTTTGTTACTGTTATGGAGGATGAGAACTTTTTGAAGAGGAAATTCAAGAATGGAGGGGAGGAGTATAAGTTTACTTTAATGGATTTAATTAAGTGGTTTAATTTAGGAGAAACTTATGAAGAGATTGAAAAGGAAGAAGATTATGATTTAACAGATGTTTGGACTGAGTTAACAGGATTAGATCGATACGATGTTAAAAACTTGTCCAACAAAAAATTCATAGTAATAGCCTTCTCTAACTTCACAAGTTTATTTCTCAAAGTATTTTCTTCCGACACGAAACTACTAAAGTGTCGATGAAAGACTTGGTAATATTGGAGTGCGCGGTTTCGCAATTACGGCCAAAGTTTCCGATGTATATGTTGGAATCCATTACAAGTTTGACTACATACAAAAAGGTTAGAGTTAGAGGTGCAAATATGATTTGCGGAATTATTTTGGGAGTAAAGAAAAAACTGCCATACCAATATAGTCCTCGAGAGAAATTCAACTTTATGGGAGGAGTATACATGAAAAGAACGGGTTTATTTAAGGAAGAAGATGGGAAATTTACGTTTCTACTGTATGGGGTAAGGGTGAGGAAGCTAAGATTGATAGAAGGATCTACTTCTCGAGAAAATCAAAATGATGAAGATAATGAAGAGGTTCAAATTGGAAGAGATGAATAAAGACAAGCCTCCGGGAGTACACAACATACTTGGAGAGGAAAGTTCATCAAAGATGTCGATTAATCATGCTGAGACATAGCCTCTATATAGCCTGATGTTCGTCAACTAACGAAATCCAACATTTCTTTGAACCGCAAGTTGAATACATACTTCAGAATGAAGAATTCGGATATCTCACCAAGTCCTCCAGATTCGAGTTCGGATGATTAAAATGGGTTCAATTTCTTTCTTTTATTTTATTTTCTTCATTTGTGTGTGATTATTTTAGTTTTAGATTTTAATAAAGTCTCTCACAATGAGGACATTGTGTTCTTTAGTGGGAGGGCATTTGTAAAAAATCCAAAAAAAAAAAATCAAAAATTGAAGAATTTGAAAATTGTTCTTAATTTTTGTGTTATTTATACATTATCCATACTTATACTATACTAACAAATGTTCCAAGGTTATTGTGAGTGTTAGATATTTCAAGTTTGATGTTAGTGCATATTTCGAATAAATTATTTCGAGTATGACGACACATTGAGAGTGTGAGCGTTTTAGCATAACATTTAACATTTGGCAAGGATGAGTTGTGAGTAACATTCAAAGCAACATTCCAAGTAAGTTTTGATATATATTTCAATGCAACATGAATTAGTATAAGTCATATAGTTTTAGTTTAATGATACCGATAAGTTAGTAGTGGAGTAATATCTAGTAGTGTTCTTACTATGAGTTTTATATGCTATTCTCGAATACGTCCTATAAGTATTAAGTGTGTTTAAAGTGTTGGGAAACTATAGCCATAATACTTTGAAAGTGATCAATAAAAGATGATGGTATTAAAAGAGAAAAAATAAAAAGAAAGAGAGGATAACCAATGAGTAATGCAAAAGGTGAGGAATGGTACGGAGCAAAAACTGCAACCATTCAATGAGTGAAAAAAGAAAAGTAGCATAGCACGAAAAATGAGTGCAAAGTAAAAATTTGAACTTAAAAAACATATGCTTAAAAGAAAAAAATAAGAGAAAGTGGTATGTAGCATAAAATGCAATCACTAAAAAAAAGGTGAGAGTGGTATGGAGCATAAAATGCAACCACTAAGAATGTTTTTAGCTTCCTAGGTTACCTAAAAATGCCTTAAGATCAAACTTTCTAAAGTGTGCTCTCTTTTTCCTTAATACTTGTACTATACTTGAGAGAAGGTAATATTTGAGTAAGCATATAACACTTATATGAAGACGCAATTCGGTTGACCCTCCATTAAGAGCAAAGGTATGCAACTGGACTATATATATATTACACATTACTAATTTATGGAAACTTTTGAACTTTTACTTGAATCTTATGCAACGTGGGAATGTGATACTCACTACAATAGTCTTTCGCCAAATGAGGTATGAACTTGAATACTAATTTATACACTTCTGTTGTTTTTACCTTAAGGACAAGGCAAAAGTTAAGTGTGGGGGTGTCATAAGTGTATAATTACACTTATTATCATGTTATTATTACTTATAAAACGATATAATTTTGTTTCATTTTATACTTCATGTAAAAGATTTCATGTGGTATGTAATTGTATTTTATGCAAATGTAGAAACTGGGTAAATCTTGGAAGTAAAATGATTAAAAGTAGAATTTTATGGAAAAAGAGAGAAAAAGGTGCAAAAAGATGTGCAAAACACAAGGATTTGGCTTAGGATCGAAATTGTCAAAGATCGACAAAGTTGTAAAGAAGAATCATGAAGAAATAGCATTTCACGTTCGTGACACCTATTCGCGGTCATGACTTGTCACTCTTCATAAACAAAAAACTGCCAACCAATCACTATCGTGATAAGTGATTCGCGGTCACGACTTTTGACGGTTAATGGTTATCTCTTTTCAACTACCAACCGCCAGATAACAACGATCAAACGCCATCAACTACTAACCGAAAAGACACCCTTTGGAAGTCAACCAATCATGAAAATGTGCCTTTCCATTGTGGATGAGGATGAATCTTTGCATCTAATCAAAATGAAGTGATGCAACTCTTCGCCAATGGACACGACTCTTCATTTGGATAGACGCAACCCTTTGTACTCTATAAGTAAGGTTCAAGAACCACCAATTTAGGGGTTATGGTGAATGGAGAGTAGATGGTATTGAATGATAGTATACATGCATAGATAGAGAGTGAAAATATCTAGATTTCTCTACGTTCAAAGTCTTAGCGAGAAAAATGTATAAGTGATTCAATTCTTATATCGATCACTATATTTCTACACTAATTTGAGCATTTGTTGTATGAGTATAATTGCAAAGCACTTATCAATAAAATTTTTCATTCTTCAACATTCTTTTATTCGATATTCACAAAGAATAGCATCCTAGCGGAGGTTCTGTATGTGTCGAGACCGGATTCAAAGTAGACGTAGGAATTGCGGGAATTGACGACTCCCATTAAAGAGTGGATACAGTTTGGTCAACTTTATCTTTCACTTTCATAACTTACAACTTTACTTTGTTTTCTGCTTATACTTTCGATTTCAAAGTTTATGATATGTCTATGTGTCATAACAAGTAATTCGTTTTGTGTCATTTATATTAATCAAGTTATGTGCTTTTGAGTTAACTTTAAGAGTGATTTCAGGGTTAACAAGATTGTGTATAATCACTGGATCTATGATTATAACACTATTTAGTGAGACAATATTTTCGGAATGGTAACTTGCTAAATATGACTATGTGAGAGTGACCCGTACTAGAAAGGTCATCTCATGTGTTGCTTTATGGTGAATTATTGAATATCAGGGAGTCTAGAACCTTATTTGTTGAAGTTATCTAGTGTACGAAATATTCTTGATGATTTTGCATGTTTTTCTCTACTAAACTTGTTCTTAGGAAATATTTATATATTTTACATCTTCTCTATTCTGTTCATACATCTATCTATTCATCTTTTTATCATCCAAACCCTCCAATCAAAATTACGTATTTTAGTTTACCCCGTAATTTCTAGTTTATCTTTAGAACCCGAATTCCTTCTCTATGGGATCGATATCTTTTAAAACTATATCGAAACTGTATACTTGCAGTGGTCACCATTTTTCTATTTTGATAAGCAGTATTGACAACACCTGTTCATATTTTGAACTTTTATCTTATCAGTAGAGAAGTGGGGAACAATGTTTTTGGATTCATTACAGAATATAATCCCTCATAATTAGTAGAGTCAAAACCTTGCGATCACTCGCCAAAAACAAGGGTTGGAGATACACCGCCCAACCCCTAGCTAGGCAAAGAAGGTAGATGAAAGCCAAAACTCGTGCTTAGAGGGAAGCTGAGGCGAAGCAGAAAGCTGAGGAGGAAGAAGATGCCTAGGAGGCAAAGGAGACCTTGCACCAGAGAAAATGCAAACTGGTTGTTTCTAAAGAAATTGAAGGCCAAGGGGACTCCAAAAAGTCCAAAGAGGATTCTGAGATAATAAGTCTAGGAGCTGTAGCCCACGTAGAGTCATTAATTACCAAAGGAAAGGGGACTCAGCGTAAGCGCATTACCACCAACAGATCGCTAAGGAAAAATGTCCAATTGGTGAGCAGCGACGAAGATGTTGGGGAAACCAAAATCCCTAATCAGGAAGAATCAGATCATCCTGATCCCGAAATCCCCACACGTTCATTCACTCAGGTTGAGAATCTTTCCACTCAGTTTGAAGTAACTCTAGCTAACCCATCCTTGTGTCAAATAGCTATCTAAAGGTACTCTTAAACCCAACCCCCATTTCTAATGTAAATCTTGAAATCCCTTCTTCTCCTGAACATCCTTAAAATTCTAACCCTATAAATCCACAATTTCTACTACCGTGGATAGTGAAATTCCCAACCCCTCTATAAATTCTCAACCTAAGACTGTAAATTCTCCAGTAAATTTCCCTTCATCTTCTAACAATACTCAAGATTCTTTTTCCCTTCCTTCTTCTTCTTTCCAAACTCAAAACACCGCTTCGTCTCCTCCACCAAACACCCAAATAGCAATAATAAATTCACTTGTAAAATCTAAACCAACTCCAACTTCTTCAAATGTATATATTCCTAAACCAACCGTTTCTTCAGACTCTTCCTCAGCCACTCTAATCCCTTTGATTAGAGAAGTTCCTAATGATGAGAACTCCACTTTGTTAGACATGATATATGCCCTAGAGGCAATTAGGGTGATATATCTTTATTAGCTATAATGTACAAATAGTTTTGGATTATTATTTTTAATAATTAAGGCATCTTTATTTCTTATTAGTGCTTTTATTAATTCATGTATCTCACTGGTATCATATATGTATAGTATTAAATATGTATATGCGCATTGATGAGATAAAGTCCATGACTACAACTTAAAAGAGCGAGGACATAGTGAGAGCTATGTGGTGTGAAAACTTCACATACATGTTACTATGAATAGTCTAAAATCCCTAGTCATAGTTTCATTGAGACTGGACATCAATGGAGCAGACAGACTAGCATGTGTAAGCTTACTCCTTGGATTAGATTCAAGCAGCCGATCTCACGAGCTAAAGGTAGCACCTTGAGTTAACACATGAATGTATCCGGGTAATACATTGGAGAACGCTATAAGATAGGCTGAAATTCGAAATTAATATATCCATGTGTCGATGTCATGTCTTATTGTAGTAGCAGTACAAGTATCCTCAGACCTGAGATACTAGTTACCTTGTGTAGGATTTGCTATACTTTGGGTAATACTTATTCATACCCTTGCGATCAGGATGACATAGATGATTACGGGTATAGTGATGATCACATGTTAGTAAGCTGAGTAGTCAAGATGGGATCCATCGCTCCTGATATAGTGATATAGTGGGAGATGTACCTTAGGACCCCTTGTTGAAATAACACACTCATAAACCTCTAATCAGAGTATAAGATTGATAGAACGAGTTTCTAGTCAATCTTGATACAGAATGGCTGAGTGGTGTTCTTTGTGAACAAGTCTAATTCTAGGATAGCCATGGCTATTACATAAGCTAACACTGAATCCGAGCTCAATAAACTAAATGGTAATAAACTTGATGGAAGGAGTGTATTGTATTAGTTACTACTGTCGATCCGGATCAAGTCACAAGCACGTGATGTTCTAAGTATTGGGGGATTATACGCCTTTGCTAGAAAGCCCATTTGATTGTCTAGAGCCATCGGGTTCCATATCAGTCTGGAACACTAAGCCTAAAGGTTCCCGGATAGGAAACCAAGTTTAGGTTAACCTCTAGCGGCTCAATACTTTGGGATCCTATGAGGTCACACACTTTGGGTCTTTATCAGACTAAATAAAGAACCTATAGACTAGGTCTATGCCGAAAATATCTGGTTATCGAATTCGTTAGAAGAATTATTAATTGGTTGGATCGAATTAATAATTAAGGGAATAAAGAGAAAATAGGGAAAAATTGCACAGAGCGGAGTAAGGGAATTTTCCCATTGTGAGTGGGCCCTAAACGAACATGGGATGTTTAAAGTGGGGCCTACGCAGCTGCCCCATGAGTTGAAAAGCTCGAGGGCCACTAGGGCACTAGGTAAGCCCGCGCGCTAGTGGGCTGTAAGCTTATAAGCGCTGCCCATGGCAGCGCTCTTGTGGGCAGGCTGGAAGCCCATGCTTGCGGCATAAGGCAAGCCCGCAAGGGCTTTCCTTGTGAGAAACCCGAGGCTTAGCCCGCGAGCTTTCATCCATCTTTGTATTTGAGGGGGAGTCAAACACTCCCCCTTTTCCTTGTATACATGCCTCCCCACTCTCATTATTCGGCACACACTTTAGTTTAGCTTTTCTCCCTAAATTCGACATCTCTTTCTTCATTCATTGTGCGAGATCCTTCACGAGTTTCTCCAAATAACAAAGAATTTTTTAAAGGTTCTTTCTAATTAAAGTGAGCCTTCTTGGTATTATTTTTGGGTTGGTCTTCGAGCGGTCTAGTAGCTACTGTTTACTAATGGGTTCTTCCTCAATGAGGTTTTGGTCGGTGAAGATCCGTGTGGATCAATTGTAGAGGCTATCCTAGTTTGGAAGCCCGTGCTAACGAAGTTCTTCCAAATTGCTCTAAGAGAACATTGATACCAAAGAAAGAGAAAGCACTTATCAACTGGTAATATTCTAAACTTAGATGTTAGGTTTCTTTTATAAGCTTTATAAACCTAAAAGCATCTATAGAACATTTTAACTTAGATTATATATATCATAGTATGCTTGGGAGATCCTTAGGTTTATTTTAAGTTTTGAAATTTTACCTTGCAACGTTTCATGTTCAATTACTGTCTTGATTAACCAGAAGTGGTTTCGGAGCCTGCCTTATGCTATGCGTGATTGATTATAATATGTTAAAATGGTATTTTCTATGAATTAATTAAAGTATGCTATGGATGACTTATGTTTCATTTCCTATTATAGAAAATGATGTGATAACTAGATTAAGGTTTTGCTCAAACTTAGTCTAAGTGATTATCATATAAATTAGCAATTTTTTACCACATGTGTAAATGCTTTGATTGAGGGTTGTCTCGTACTTCACTTAATTAAAGAATGAAATCTTTAAATCATAGTTGTTCGTGGTACAACAAATAGAAGTGCCTATGGTTATTTTGCCAAGGATTGGACTTGTTTCCTCATTCACTTTAAGGGAGGCCTCCCCTACCTAGAAATTTCTATCAGTATTAGATTCAAAAGTACCCAAGGAACTATTACGACTTAGTCAATTTCTAGTATGAGAATTGGATTCTGCATATGCTTTTACTAACATGGTTTAAGTTGTTAAATTAAACTTATAGAGATAGGTGCAATGACTTAAACATGGACCTTTTTTGTTTTGCATGCTATGTGGAGTCTTAGCATAATGGAATGATTATGATATACCAGTCCCGAGCATGTTCCCTTAGAGTTAATAATTCCAAATAGCTCAGAATTATTATTTTCATAATGATATCCATCGTACAAGACCTAGACCAGGGCGTGACCAACAAACCAATAAAATCCTTACAATAATATTAAGGCGGTATATAGTCTTTCTATCATAAGTCGTGATATGAACCTTATCAACAGATGTAAGCACATGTACAACATGCCTTCCCTTAACAAGTGTTTGGTCATGAGACTAGATGGGGTTAATGTCTTAACTAAAATGGGTTAGTTATCCATATTATTGGAGCTAATACCAAATTAGAGAAACATTTGAGGAGTCGAAAAATTGGGTGCGCACGTCTTGAGAAACATAACTCAAATGGATTAGCAATTGCATGAGATGCAAATGGATGGGTTCCAACCATAGTTGTCTTGTTGTGGCTTGACTTACTATAGTAGGGGTCATGATGAGTGTCTATAGATGCTACCTACTAAGGAAAATTGGTTCGACTAAAATTCCCAAATTCAAATAGAAGGGGCTATTTGAATGTTGAGAAAATAGTTGGAATTATGTATTTAATTAAAGATGTTATATTAAATGCATATACATATACTAATGTCTAAACAAATTCTATCTTATATATAGGTTGAACAATGAATCCGAACATAAACCTTCGCTCAATTCTTGACAACAAATTAGATGGTTCAAACTTTACTGATTAGTTCAAGGCGGTGAGGATAGTCCTCAGATCCGAAAGGATAGCTTATGTTTTGGATGAGCCCCTCTCTGATGAGCCTGATGCTGAAACTAATGTCAATGAACATGAGGCATGGGAGAAGCACAAAAAAGATCATGAAACAACATATATAATGCTGGTAACCATGAATTCTGAGCTTCAGAAACATCATGAGAGTATGAACCTCGATATAGTGAGCTCTTTTCAGAGCAGGCCAAGTTTGAGAGATTTGATACATAAAAAATCTTATCTGGAATAAAGATGCAGGCTGACACTTCAGCACCATAACATGCTCTTAAACTATTGGGTTATATAGAGAAGCTGAGTCAACTAGGTTTTGTGATGGATTATGTGTGGATCTAATTCCTGCCTCATTAATTGATATTTATTCACAATTTGTGACTAATTATTATACAAACAAGATCGATGCCACATTGCCCAAGTTGGTCAACATGCTGAAAACGGTAGAGCCTAAGATTCGAAAGGATCTAAAGGCTTTACTTTTGGTTGAGAAAACTAAACCTTCCAAGGGTGGGTCCCATTTTGGAAAGAGTCTGAGTGCCAAGAAGAAAATTAGTAAGAAGAAGAAAAGTAAGAAAGGAACTACAAATGTCTGCTTCTGATGTGGCAAGGCCAACCATTGGATAAAGGATTGTAAGGTTCAGATTTCTGAACAAGTGAAGAAGAAGCTAAGTAATGCATCTACTTAAGGTATGTTCATGATAGAGAGTTTCTCTAGAGTTCCCTATGATTCTACTTAGGCATAGATACTAGATGTGGTACTCATATCTACACTTCTATGTAGGGATTACGAAATAGTTGGAGGCTTGCAAAGAGGGAAATTGACCTAAGAGTTGAAAATGGAGCACGGGTTGCTACAATAGCAGTAGGGACATATAGCCTTCGTTTGCCTAGTGGTTTAGTTTTATTTTTGAAAAATTGCTATTATATTTCTACTATCACTAAGAATATTACTTCTGTTGTACTTTTAACAACAGAGGGATTTGAAATTTTACTTTCTAATAATAAATGTCAAATTCAACGTGATAATATTCTTTATGCTTATGGAATATCAGTGGATGGCATTTACATTCTAGATACTTAAACCAAAATTCTAAATATAAACATTGTTAAGAAATCGAGTTTAGATAATGAGAAATCCTCATACTTATCATACTGTCTAGGCCATATAAATGAGACTCGCTTAACTAATTTACACAAATATGGAGACTTAGGCCCATATGAATGGGAATCTATGGTGCGTAGGAAGATGACTAAGAAACCTTTCAAAGGAAAGGGTCAGCATGCCACTAGTACTTTGGAAATAATATATTTCGATGTATGTGGTCTAGTGAGTGTTAAGAAACATGAGGGTTTCATCTACTTTATAACCTTCATCGACAATTACTCGTGATATGGTTATCTGTACCTTATGAGGCACAAGTCTAAGAGTTTTGAGAAATTTAAAGAGTTCAAAATCGAAGTAGAGAAAAAAATTGGGAAAAGTATCAAGACCCTTCGATCTGATCAAGGTGGTGAATACTTAAGCCAAGAATTTCAGGATTATCTAACGTATAATGGTATTTTATCCTAGTGGAAACCTCTTTATACACCCCAACACAATGGAGTGTGAGAAAGGAGAAATCAAACCCTACTCGATATAGTTCGGTCCATGATGACCCAAGCAGAACTCAGCATATCCTTTTGGGGTTATGCACTTGAGAGCGTAGTTTATATTCTAAACAAAGTACCCTCTAAATCAGTTGATCATACTCCATAAGAATTATGGTATGGTAAGAAACCCGCTCTTTCTCCTTGGAGAGTTTGGGGATGTCCTTCTTACGTAAAGAGGATGAGTTCAGATAAGGTGGGTGCTAAGTCTGACAGGTTTCTGTTTATAGGTTACCCTAAGGAGACTATAAGGTATACCTTCTTTGATCACAAGGAACATAAAGTCCTTGTTTCCATAAATTCTCAATTCTTCAAGAAGGAGCATATACTTGCGAAAGTTAGTGGGAGCAATCTTGAGTTAGGCACTCAAGATGATCAAACAGACAATCAACTGATTATACCTACACCTATTACACAAGATAGTGGAAGCATGTAACAACTTACTATAACACCGACATTGTGTAGGTCAGGCCGGGCTCCAATCGCTCCTGAGTGATACAGGTTTCTCATCTTTGATGATAAACATCTCTTCCTTATGGAAGATGATGAGCCTAGGACTTACAAGAAGAGAATGGAAGGCTCAAAATCTGACAAATGGCTTACAACTATGAGGTCGGAGATGGACTCGATGTACAAAAATCAAGTCTGGATCTTAATTGATGCTCCAGGTGGGATTAGGCCAATAGAATGCAAGTGGGTTTTCAAGAAGAAAACTGACATGGATGGTAACATAGTTACCTATAAAGCTAGGCTAGTTACAATAGGGTAAAATAAAAAAGAGGCATTAACTATGATGATTTCACCGGTGGCCATGCTAAAGTCTATCAGGATACTCCTTGCCATTTCCGCTCATTATAATTATGAGATTTGGCAGATGGATGTGAAGATAGCATTCCTTAACAGGAATTTGGACAGGGATGTGTTTATAGCACAACCCGAGGGTTTTACATCCAAGGATGGCTCAAAGGTTTGCAAGTTGCAGAAGTCCATTTATGGACTTAAGCAAGCATCAAGGAGTTGCAATATTAGGTTTGATGAGACAATCTGAGAAATTGGTTTTGTGTTAAATGCTAATGAGTCCTGGTATATAAAAAGGTTAGTGGGAGTGCGATCATTTTCCTTGTATTACATGTCAATGACATATTACTGATAGGAAACGATATTCCTTTTCTTTAGAAAGTTAAGTCATGGTTGTCAAAGAAGTTCTCCATGAAAGGCCTAATGAAGCAACTTTTATACTTGGTGTAAAGATCTACTAAGATAGATCCAGAACGCTGCTAGGTCTTTCGTAAAGTACATACATAGACAAGGTTTTGGCTAGATTTAACCTTGAGCAGTTAAGAAAGGGTTATCTCCCAATGTCTCACGGGATTAACCTTTCTAAATCTAAGTGTCCAAGAAAAAAAAGAGAGATTGCACATGAATGGAATACCCTATGCCTTAGCAATAGGATCCATTATGTATGCTACGGTATGCACTTGGCCTGACATCTCACATGCGTTGACCGTCACGAGCAGATTTCAATCTGACCCAGGTGAGAAGCACTGGATGGCCGTTAAGTATTTAAGTAGGACTAAGGATATGTATTTAGTATATGGAGGAGGTGATCTCACTTTGAAGGGATTCACCACCGTGAATTTTCAGTTTGACAGGGATGATTATAAATCCCAGTCAGATTATGTATTTATGTTAAACGGAGGGGCAGTTGTTTGGAAAAGTTTCAAACAGGATACGACTACCGATTCAACCATAAAATCTGAGTACATAACTGCTTCAGAAGTGGCTAACCATGCTATCTAGCTTAAGGAATTTATTGGTAATCTCGGTGTAGTGTCCAGCATTATAAATCCAATAGCGGTCTAATGCGATAATAATGGGGCTATTGCTCAGGTAAAGGAACTACGGTCTTGTTAGAAAAACGCACATGTACTCAAAAAATACCATCTCATTTAAGAGATATTAGCCAGAAAAGATATAGATTCAGAATACATCCCAACGAATAAGAATCTAGTGGATGGGCTAACTAAGCCATTAATTCAAGTTGAACATGACTAGCATGTTTACACATATGATAAGAAGCACATGGGTAATTGGATCTAGTGCAAGTGGGAGATTATTAGACATTATGTATGCCCTAAAGGCAATTAGGGCGATATATCTTTATTAGCTATAATGTACAAACGGTTTTGGATTATTATTAATAATAATTAGGGTATCTTTATTGCCTGTCTGTGCTTTTAATTAATTCTTGTATCTCGCTGGTATCATATATGTATAGTATTAAATTTGTATATGCATATTAATGAGACAAAGTTCATAACTACTTCATAGCTTAAAAGTGCGAGGACATAATGAGAGCTATGTGGTGTGAGAACTGCACATACGTGTGACTATGAATAGTTTAAATATCCCTAGTCATAGTTTCATTGAGAATGGACATCAAAGGAGCGAATAGACTAGCATGTGTAGGCTTACTCCTTGGATTAGATCCAAGTAGCCGATCTCATGAGCTGAAGGTGGTAACTTGAGTTAACAGATGAATGTATTCGAGTAATACATTGGAGACCGCTATAAGACAAACACTCGAAAATTACTGTATCCATGTATTGGTGTCATGTCTTATTGCAGTAGTAGTACAAGTGTCTTCAAACCTGATATACTAGTTACCTTGTGTAGGAGTTGCTATACTTTGGGTCATAATTATTCATACCCTGGTGATCAGGATGACATAGGTGATTACGGGTATAGTGATGATCACATGTTGGTAAGCCAAGTAGTCAAGATGGGATCTATCAATCCTGATATAGTGATATAGTGGAAGATGTACCTTAGGGCCCATTGTTAAAGTGACACACTCATAAACCTCTGATCAGAGTATAAGAATGATAAAACAGGTTTCTAGTCAATCTTGATACATAATGGTCGAGTGGTGTTCTTTGTGAACAAGTCTAATCCCAGGATAGATATAGCTATTACATAAGCTAACACTTAATCTGAGATCAATAAACTGGATGGTACTTAACCTGATGGAACGAGTGTATTGTATTGGTTACTACTACAAAACCGGATCAAGTCACAAGCACGTGAAGTTCCAAGTATTGGGGGATCATACGCCTTTCTTAGAAATCCCATTTGATTGTGTAGAGCCATCGAGTTCCATATCGGTCTGGAACACTGAGTCTAAAGGTTCCCGGATGGGAAGCCAAGTGTAGGTTAACCTCTAATGGCATAATACTTTCAGATCCTATGAGGTCACACACTTTGGGTTTTTATTGGACTAAGTAAAGAACATATAGACAAGGTCTATGTCAAAAATATCTAGTTGTTGAATTCGTTAGAAGAATTATTAATTGGTTGGACCAAATTCATAATTAAAGGGAATAAAGAGAAAATAGGGAAAATTTGCATAGAGCGAGAGCAAGGGAATTTTCCCGTTGCGAGTGGACCCCAAACCAACACGGGTTGTTCAGAGTGGGGCCTGCGCAGCTACACTGCTAGCTGAAAAAGCTCACGAGCCTCGAGCGCCCAGGGTAAGCCTGTAAGCGCTTCCCGTGGCAGAGTTTGCATGGGCTTGCAGTGCAAGCTTGCTAGCGCATATGCGCAGGCAGGTTGCAAGCCCATTCTTGCGGCATAAGGCAAGCCCGCAAGGGCTTACCTTGTGAGAGACCCACAGGTTAGCCCACGCGTCCTAGTGACCCCTGCGGCTAACCTGCTAAGTGGGATGGGAATATTCCCATCCTACTTTATGTTTGAGGGGGAGTGAAACACTCCCCCATTTTTCCTATATATATGCCTCCCCTCTCTCATTATTTAACACACACTTCAACTTAGCTTTTCTCTCTGAGTTTGACATCTCTTTCTTTGTTCATTATATGAGATCCTTCATTTGTTTCTCCAAACAATGAAGAATTCTTTTGAAGGCTCTTTCTAATTAAAGTGAGCCTTCTTGGTATTATTTTTGGGTTGGTCTTCGGGCGGTCTAGCAGCTGCTGTTTACTAATGGGTTCTTCCTTAACGAGGTTTTGGTCGGTGAAGATCCGTGTGGATCAATCGTAGAAACTATCCTAGTTTAGAAGCTTGTACTAATGAAAATCTACCGAATTTCTCTAAGGGAACATCACTACCAAAGAAAGAGAAAGCACGAATAAACTAGTAATGCTCTATACTTAGATGATAGGTTTCTTTTATAAGCTTTATAAACCTAAAAGCATTTATGGAATTTTTTAACTTAGATTATATCAATCATGTCATGCTTAAGAGATCCTTAGGTTAATTTTAAGTTTTGAAATTCCACCTTGCAATGTTTGCTTGTTCAATTACTGTCTTGAGTAACCAGCATGCTCAGCATGGAAAAGCGAGTGAGGAAGGTACTAAGGCAAAGATTACAACCAATTAAGTACCTACCTCCAGCAACAAGCTAGTCCAAGAGGACTTGGCTAATTCAGCCATCTTGGCACAGAAAAGAGAGTTGACAAGGAAGAAATTCCCAACACTTAAATCTAATGATGAGTTGGATGGGGCAGTAAGCAAACTATTACAAGCCTAGGAATTGATAGACTTATCCACTAAGCCAAAGGCTAAGCTACCTGAGTTCGATGAACACTCAAGCTTACCCTCTGAATCTATTTACTTCGACGAGTTTGAGAAAATTTAAGGTAGTTTGTTTGTGATTCATAATCATTTAGCAAAGGAAAGCACCAAAAGCCTGTTGGATAAGATGGCTCTAATCTTGATCGACTTGTCTGATTCTACTGCTCAACTCAGTGCAACTATTACATATATCCCCACGTCTACTACTCTCGCTAATGCGGTAGCGGGAAAGATAAAGGGTAGTGTAGATGCTGCTACTAATTAGCTAAGTAGTTTGAATACCACAATGGAAGCTCAAGCTACACAAGTTCACAAGTTCAGAGAAGAGCAAGCCAAAATAGAGAAGAGCACAGACCACAAGAGAGATTATGCTGAAAGAAGTGGAGACCATAAAAGACATCGGGCATAGCATGGCGAAGCTTTTGAAGAGCATGTCCAGGCTCATGGTGAGTTATAACACAAAGATTGATTGGGTATTCAATGCTGTAGATGCAGTCGCCAAGAAAGATGACAAACATCTGCTGAACATTTATTCTCTTAGAGACAAGTTTGATGCTGTTTGTAAAGAAGATAACAACAACATGGATGAATCTATCAAGAATGCACAAAAGGCTAATTTTGAGGCGATGAGTAAGATTTTCTCCGAGCCCACTGAGTCGATAGACCCTGAAAATGGTCTCTCAATGCATAAAAAGCGAAATGTGCTTAAAGTCAAGATAGAAAATCTCTAGAAGAATGTGAGCCAATTGGTGACAACTGGGATGTATGATGCAAATGACATTGACTTCACTGCAAGATCTACATCATCTATATGTCCATGAATCCTCGATATGGAAGTGAAGCTAAAGATTGCATCATCTATCTCATAATTTAGAGCACTATTTCAGTGCTTTCAATAGTTCATGTGCCAAGGATTTGATCAGATTGCGCATCTTTCTAGGTTCCATCATTCACTTCTTTCAAAGCTGAATGATTAAGACTTCTTAATGACTAAGGGAAAAGATATGCTATAGTAAGAGATTTCTCCTCTAATCATTGGCAGGTAGGAGGATTTTCAGTCTACTTTGGACTCCTTTAACATCTATCTTGAGAAAATTGTAAAAGACCAGGTAACAAAGGGGGAGAAGTAGCTGAAGATGCAACTAGAACTGCAAATCTCAACAAGTCTTCTCCCCCTTTTTTATCTGGTCTTTTATAATAGACCCAAGATAGATGTTACAGGGGTATAAAGAAGATTGAAAATCCTCCTGCCTGTTACTGATCAGCGAAGAAATCTCTTGCTCTAGCATCTCTTTTCCTTTAGTCGTTAAGAAGTCTTGATCATTCAGCTCTGAGATACTAGAGTAAGAGATTTCTCCGCTGATCATTGGCAGGTAGGAGGATTTTCACTCTGCTTTGGACTCCTTTAACACCTATCTTGAGCAAATTGTAAAAGACCAGATAACAAAGGGGGAGAAGGTAGTTGAAGATGGCAAGTAGAACTGCAAATTTGAACAAGTCTTCTTTGCCTAAGAATCCTCATCATCAACAACATCAACAACAAAATCAATCAACTTCATCCTCTAATCAACCAAAAAGCACTGGACAATCTTCTTCTTTTCATCAGCGCAAATAAGGCGTTAATTAGTATAGGCAAAAACTTGTAATAGGACTTCATTGTAAACTTAGCTCAGGATAGTTTGTGTACTAACTAAGTATCTCTTTTTGAAATATCAATAAAAGTAATGAGTTTTTCTTATTCAAGCTAAGAGCTTCTTAACTTTTTATATTTTGCTTTGTATGTTATTTCTGCTTGTGAATTGATGTAGGAATATATACACGAGATCAACCCTAAAGAAAAGTTGAAGTAAGACAAATATCCAAATTGAAGAAAATTCCTTTAATTATGGGGGGAGTTGAGATGACTGATGAGAATTCACTCAGTATGGGGGAGTCCACACTGACTAAGGAATTCACTTAGGATGGGGGGGGGTCTTACATCATCTATCAGGTATTCCTATATCTTTAAACTATTTATTCAATTAATTTCTTCTACTACCAAGTTTGTTATCTGTTCTAAAATGGAGGAGATTGTTGAACCCAAGTTAATAGTACTTCACAATACTTTAAACTTTTTGGAAATAACAAACTGACTAGGATAGTGAAATTAATTGAGTACTAAGTAGACTCTTAATTAATCAAGGTTACTTGAGCATGTTTAAGGGAAAATATCTCAGTTTATTGTAATTAAGTTATGGCTTAGAGTAAGAAAAGTTGAGTTAGCCTAGTATTATATAGTTTATAAAGATAAAGACTCAACGAAGCTAAGTTAGCTTTTATTTATAAAAGCTAAGTAGTTTTGACACTTAGAGAAATTAATGGTACATGTGCGTTTTATGATTTCTATGAGACAGAATATTCTCTTTGATGCTTTTCAGGAGAAAAGGCGTTGAAATTAAAGAAGATATTCAAGTATTCCTTACAAATAAAAGGGTGTCAGTACAGAATGTTAGAGAATCCTCACTAAAGTCCAAGATAAAAGGAATCCTCTGACATGCACCATTTCTTAATGTCTATGCTTAACTCTGCAATGTCAACTAGTCAATCAATTACAAAATTCCATGTTGCATCTCACGCGCCTCTCTATCAGACCATATTACTTAAAGATAAATGATTTTTTGATGCATTGGATTAATGGATTGATATCGGGCCTCAACGTTCGAAATCTGTATCTCTAAACGTCTTGGAACTTGTTTCAAACGACCAAATTCAAAAGATTTGAAGAGAAGAGAAATTGAGGAAGCTGTCAAGATGAGAAGTTTACAATGGCTACTTCAAGATCGTAAACTATAAATAGGAGAATGAAGTAGATGTTCAAACTTAGTGAATCACCTCGAATTCCTTCAAGAGCTAAAACTCTATTCAATCAATTCCAGCTTACAGAAATCCCAACTCAAGCAATCTATCAAATGAAAATTGTTCATATCTGTTTATAATAGAGAGATAACACTTAAGATTTAACATTGTAAATGATTCAATGTTTTTATGAGTTGAAATCCTCTGTTTGTATTTTCTCTTAAAAAATCTGAGTAGTTTAGGAAGGGTACCTAAACTATGTTTGAGAGGTAGTTAGAAAGGAAGGTACTTTCTATGATCTTATATACCCGCTGTAAAGGCTTCTCTGCCTAAGGAAGGAAGAAAACACTAGTGGATTAAAGCTCAGAAAGGAATTTGAGGATTAAAGGTAGGCTAGGGGCTGAACCAGGATAAATCTCAGGTGTTAACATTCTAACCTTATTCACTTATCTTTACTCTGTTTATCTCATCCTTCTTTCTCTTATTTTTCTCAGTGTTGCTTGAAAAAGTAATATGATCTGAGTAAAGTACTTAGTAGTGATTGGAGATAAACTATGCCAGAATGTTAGACCTAACTTAGCATAATTTTAGTCAACACGGATCTAAAAACTGAACTTGGTAAAAGAAATTTTAAATCTTAAAAAGAACCAAGAAATGTATTCACCCCCCATATGCTATTTATATTAAGTCGTTTAGGACCAATAACTTTGTGTGCAGAAAAAGTGAGACATAAAAGGAACGAATGGCTTCAATAATACTATCCGAGTTATGAACAAGTTTCCCATTAACTTCCAAGTGAGAATTTTGATTATTGCGAAACTTAGCAGAGGCTGTACGATGGAAAAAAGAATTTTTATCATCACTAAAAATGACCATTTCACCCAAGATTGTTGATGTCTCATTTATACTATGATGTTAACGGAATAAATTTTGTTTGAGACCATGTAGAGCAGATACAATGTCTTACTCTAGCGACCTCGAAACATTGCTAGAGGAGGGCGCAAGTTCCCCCAATTCAAGATTTTTAATTTTGTCACCCATATCACCAAAATTAGCTTGATTCCATTGCTTTATTACATGACTAAGCTGTCATAAATTCACGTTAATATCGCTATTAAAATTGGTGGTGCAAAACTCCTCCCAAGCAGCTTGACAAATTTGGCAAGAATTCTGCATTATCCCACCAATAATTCAAAGTTTGGAATGGCTTCGAAGCTTAATTTGGCATGGGGCTGGAGTTAAATAAAATCGGCACATGGTCTGATAAAGTGCTATCTTGAGTAGTAATCAATAGAGAAAACCATAAGTCAACCATATCGCACGAAGCTAATGTTAGACATTATGTATTCCCTAGAGGAAATTAGGGCAATATATCTTTATTAGTTATAATGTACAAATGGTTTATAGAATATTGTTATTAATAATAAAGGCATCTTTGTTGTTTATCGATGAAGTTAAATTATGTATCTCGCTTGTATTATATATATATATTTGTCTGTGTGTGTGTGTTATTATGTATATGCGCATTGATAAAGCAAAGTCCATGACTAATTCATAGCGTGAAAGTTCAAGGATATAGTGGGAGCTATGTTGGGTGAGAACTGCAAACGCATGTTACTATGAATAGTCTAAATATCCCTAGCCATAGTTTCATTGAGGCTGGACACCAATGAAGCGGACATACTAGCATGTGTAGGCTTACTCATTGGATTAGATCCAAGCAGCCGATCTCACGAGCTGAAGGTGGTACCTTGAGTTAACACATGAATGTATACGAGTAATAAATTAGAGATTGCTATAAGATAAACACTCAAAAATAACTATATCCATGTGTTGGTCAATAGCAGTACAAGAAACCTCAAACATGAGATACTAGTTACCTTGTGTAAGAGTTGCTATACTTTGGGTCATAATTATTCATATCATGGCGATCAGGATGATACAGGTGATTATAGGTATAGTAATGATCACTCGTTCATAAAATTGTTAGACATGATATATGCCCTAGATGTAATTAGGGTGATATATCTGTATTAGCTATAATTTACAACAGTTTCTAATTATTATCAATAATAATTAAGGCCTCTTTGTTGCTTATTAGTGATTTCAATTTATTTATGTATCTCGGTAGTATCATATATATGTAGTATTAAATATGTATATGCACATTGATGAGACAAAGTCCATGACTACTTCATAGCGTAAAAGTGCGAGAATATAGTCGAAGCTATGTGGTGTAAGAATTGCATGTGCGTGTTACTATGAATAGTCTAAATATCCCTAGTGATAGTTTCATTGAGACTGGACATCAATGGAGCGCACAGATTAGCATGTGTAGGCTTACTCCTTAGATTAGATTCAAGTAGCCAATCTCACGAGCTGAAGGTGGTACCTTGATTTAACACATGAATGTATTTGGGTAATACATTAGAGATTGCTATAAGATAGACACTCGGAAATAACTATATCCATGTGTTGGTGTCATGTCTTATTGTAGTAGCAGTGCACGTATCTTCAGACCTAAGATACTAGTTATTGTGTAGGATTTGCTATACTTTGGGTCATACTTATTTATAACCTAGCGATCACGATGACATGGGCGATTACGGGTATAGTGATGATCACATGTTGGTAAGCCAAGTAGTCAAGATGGGATCCATCGCTTCTAATATAGCAATATAATGGGAGATGTACCTTAGTGCCCCTTGTTGAAGTGACACACTCATAAAACTTTGATTAGAGTATAAGATTGATAGAACGGGTTTTTAGTCAATCTTGATACATAATGGCTGAGTGGTGTTCTTCATGAACAAGTCTAATTCCAGGATCGCTATGACTATTACATGAGCTGTCACTTAATCCTAGCTTAATAAACTAGATGGTTCTTAACCTGATGGAAGGAGTGTATTTTATTGGTTGCTACTGCAGAACCGGATCAAGTCACAAGCATATGATGTTCCAAGTATCGAGGGATCATACACCTTCTCTAGGAAGCCCATTTGATCTTCTAGAGCTATGGGGTTCCATATCTGTCTGGAACACTGAGCCTAAAGGTTTGTAGATGAAAAGCCAAGTTTAGGTTAACCTCTAGCGGCTCAATACTTTGGGATCCTATGAGGTCACACACTTTGGGTCTTTATCGGACTAAGTAAAAAACCTATAGACTAGGTCTATGCCGAGAATATCTGGTTGTCAAATTCGTTAGAAGAATTATTAATTGGTTGGACCAAATTAACAATTAAAGGGAATAAAGAGAAAAATAGGGAAAAATTGCACAGAGCATAGCAAGGGATTTTTCTCGTTATGAGTGGTCCCCAAACATATACGGGTTGTTCTTTACGGTTACCCCGCGATCTGAAAAGCTCGTAGGCTGCTAGAGCATTTACGCGGGCAGGCCGCATGCATGGGCTTGTGGTAGCAAGGTAAGCCCACTGGTCCTTGTGATCTGCGCTGCTAACCCTCTAAGGTGGGTTGGGAATATTCCCATCCCTTCTAGTGTTTGAGGGGGAGTCAAACACTCCCCCTTTTTCCCAATATATAGCCCCCCAGCTCCTTTTTATTTTACACACACCCAGACTTCAGCTCAGCTTTTCTCTCTAAGTTTGACATCTCTCTCTCGGTTCATTATGCGAGATCCTCCAAACAAACGAAGAATTCTTTTGAAGGCTCTTTCTAAAGTGAGCCTTCTTAGTTTATTTTCAGGTTGGTCTTCAAGCGGTCTAGTAGCTGCTGTTTACTAATGGGTTCTTCCTCAATGAGGTTTGGTCAATGAAGATGCATGTGGATAAATCATAGGGGCTATCCTAGTTTTGAAGCTCGTGTTAACTGTTCACCACTTTTCTACTGATAAGTTTAATCAATAATGGTTCCAAAATCTCGTGAACTATTGGCTAATAACTACGCCAAAACTTTGTTCACAAATAAATGTAGGTGTTGTCAATACCTCTTATCACATAGAAAAATGATGATAACTGCAAGTATATAGTTGCGATGTAGTTTTAAAAGATATCGAACCCACAGGTCTAAAGATAAACTAGGGAAGAAACACAGTAAAATAAAATAAAAATAGATTAGAGATTTTTATGGATAGGAAGATTAGAATAAAATGTTGAGTAAATATAGATGTGATAGATTAGAAACTCTAAATAAATAGATTTTCACTACGAATAAGTATAGCAAAGAAAACATGCAAGTTTAACAAAGTTGTTCTGACCCTCTAGATTATCTAACAGATTCGGTTCTAGACACTCAGATGTTCAATGATTCACCGCAGAGTAACACATGAAATAACTTTTCTAAGTCTAGCGCAAACGAAATAAGACAATTATGAAAACCTGGACAACATCAATACTATGCTTAGTACGGGTCGCTCTCACATAGCCACATTTAGTAAGTTACCATTCCAAAAATGTTAGCTCGCTAAATAGCGTTATATCACAGATCCAGTGATTATACACGATATTGTTAACCCCGAAACTACTTTTAAAATTAATGCCAACGCATATAACTTGATTAACATAAAAGACTTAGCACGAAATACGCATTATGACACATAGACATATCATAAACTTCGAAATAGAAAGTATAAGTAGAAAGCAAAGCAAAGTT
>CATIWQ010210252.1:0-14209 GCA_949673415.1 Euphorbia schlechtendalii
TTTACCAAATATTAAAGATTTTAAGTAAACAATGCAATTATGTTTAAAATTTAAATATATTTTGATTTATTTAATTATTTTTTCTTTTTAATTTAATAAAAAAGTTTATAGTAAAAAAATATTCTTGGGCCCAGGCCGGGGCTTAGGAATTACCTTGTAAACCCAGACCAAGCCTGGCCCGAGCCCGAAATTCTAAAGTATGGGCTTGGGCCGGGCTTGGGTTAATATTTTTATTCAAAAGCCCGCAAAGCCCGGCCCAAACACGGCCCGGCCCGGCCCGGCCGACAAACAGGTCTAGTATTGACAAAAAATCTTAAAATGGCAGTTATTATAAAATTGAGGGAATACTTGATTTTTTTACCATCATTGCATAAGTGTATGATGATTGATCTAGTTTTGAGCAAATTAAATTTGTTTTGTTAAAAGCAAGTTCATCAGAACTTACACCTGGATTTATTACTCTTCCAATTTTTAAATAATTGTCAGTATAAGGTTATTTGTAAATAACACAAATTAAGAGAATAAAAAACTTATTTACCCTTGTTCCTTTAGTTCATTCGAAAGATGATTGAATACTTTGTTTTCTTTGTCATTTTCAATGTGCATTAAATAATGATAAAATGGACAAAATATGCATTAGAATGTCAAAAACGACGCTTATCTAAAAAAAATTTCAAATAACCTAAAACAACAGTTACTATATTAAAATAAGGGAGATAGTATTATGTGTCTCACTCAGTTGTTAATTGAATTAATTTTCTTAATGTATTGGATTTCGCACCTAAAAATGCATAAGGAAAATAAAATTGGCTATACGATATATGGTTAACAAAGTCAAAAATTTGATATGGGATAATGGGATCAAATTTTCATATTGTACTGAAAAATGGATCTCAATCCAGCTTTTACCTCGATTTATTCAAAAAAAATTAATTTAGCCAAAATGTGAATTGGACATATATCATAATTTGGTCATTTAATTGTGTTAAAGCTAAAAGAATTTAGCTTTCATTCACTTGAATCTATTATCGAATAACTCAATTGAATGCGGAAGAAATAGCTTTAATTTTAAAGAATTTAATTGTTTTAGTTTAGGTCTTAAAATTGAAAAACAAGAAATGTGAATTGGACATAAAAACTACTCGTCTAAAAACTAGTTGTCAGTGTCACAACAAATCTTTAGAGGTGGTGAATCTGAAGTGACAGAGTTGTCGTGTCAACTGCAACTCTTGTTAGAAAAATGAATCTTGGATCTAATCTTCCGAATGATGAATTTATTTCAAAAAATCGAGCTAAAAACTGAATCGAGAATCTATTTTTCAGTGTAATATGAAAACTAAATCCCAAATCAAGTTTTAGACATTGACATAGACCCTGCGAAAAAATGTTTGTAACTCGCGCATTCTTGAACTATTTTTATTTTCCTATTTCAGGTGCAAAATCCTCAGTGTATTAATAAATTAAAAATTACGAATACGACTAGTCCTCTTTTACGCACTGATTAATATCGCCTAGACTGGAGACACCAGATGCTTTTCAAACCATGGCCTATTATATCTTAATTTCTTAATTTTGAACTTATTTATATATTATTTTTTTGCAATGGTCATCTGATTATTTTTAGTTGTAGTTTTTAGACTTTATATCAAAATATATACAAAAAATTTTATACTAAGAAAGTGATTCATTAATACTCAATATATTTCATAATTAATAGAAGGGTAAATTCAAAAAATAAAAAGTGAAAGTTGCCTTCATATACTAATAAAAAAAATGTACAAAGACAATTAAAAAAACGGAGGTTTGAGGTCAATTTTACTGGTAGCCCTCCAACTTGGATGGTTATCAGCACGGTATAAAAATGGTGCACTCATAAAATGTGGTAAATTTTATAGCTTCTCATTTCATAGAGCATGTAATTTTTTATTCTTCATTTTATCATATTCCAAATATTTGAGCTCAATTCATTTTTTTTTATTTAATTTTTTTCTTTTTTTATTATATAAATATATAAACATTTTCAAAGTAACTCAAATTTTCACCGCAAAGTAACAAGAAAAATTAGAATTGAAAAAAAGCGAGCAACTCTCACAAAATAGCTAGACAGGGTAAATAGCCCAGTCATATCTTAAGCCCAATAATTTGGGCTTGAAGAGAGACATTGGCCTTTAGCAGAGTTTCATTGAGTTGGGCTTTATACTCTCCTTGGAGCAAGTTTTAAGAAATTACGTAGGAAAGGCAGTCAAAGGCGAGGGAAGGTACTTAATAGAAATATAAAGGATGGAGTAATATTATTGTGTTTAGGAGAAAAGATTAGAATGTAAAGTAAATATGAAAATTATTTAAATATTTTTTATAATTTAAAGTTATTAAAAGTAAATTAAAAAAATAAGGTTATAATTATAAATTAGCTTCCCTTCCCTTCAAATTTCATAAACGGTGAAAGTGAGGGCAAATGAGTTTCCCTCCCATCCTTTCAAGTTTTAAAATTCTTTCACCTAAATGAGGTAAGTTGATTTCTTCCTTTTACCTTCCTTTCATGTACCCAAAGCAGTCGCAAGCACCGTATTTCCCAATTACTTGCATTTTCTCGGTTCTCTTTTTTGTATTCGTCTCCCAATTCTTTGGTGTCTTTAGTCTAGGGTTTTTTGCTTGCTTCCTCTCAGGTACTCCCTTCTCTTTCCATTTTTTAGACATTAGGTTTGATTTCTCGAGTTTTTTTAGTCTGGATACTTGTTCCCTTTTCTTCTAATTAAATTTCAGGGCTATTGAATTCTCCCTTTAGTTGATTTAAAATTCTCATTTTCGTTAGATTAATAATTTGTTTTTGGCTCTGTTTTGAGTTTAAGGGTTCCCGAGGATTCTGATTTTTTTGTGGATTATATGGTATCGAGCATTTAAACTAGGTTAATCATTTCAGGATATTTTTTTTATTTAATCTTATATCTGCATGTATTGATGTTATTGAGCAATGTCTGTTGTCTGGGAAATAGTTTGGGTGGCATAGCATTTGAAAATTGCTAGTTGTTCCATGAGGGAAAATGAAGTTTCGTGTAGCCTTAACAAATTTTAAAAGTGGCCTAGCAAGATTATATATTTTAATATTGTTTTGAAATTTCGGTGGCTCGACTAATGATGATACTTTATATGTATCAATGAATTTTAAGAATCTATTTCATTTGTTTTGTGCTGACTTGATTAGCATAACAGCTATTTTTTGTGGTTTGCGATGGTGGGTTATACTTATAAATAGCTATGTTGTTACTTGTTAATCTCTAAAGTCTTCTCATCTCGTAATCTTTTTTAACCATACTCATTTCTTTAGGTGTTTAACTTGTATGTTTGTTATTCTCTGTTTTACTTGGAGCTGTCATTAAAGAAGCTCTCCTATTTAATGTGTTCTAGGGGGATATATACTGCTATGTTGTGCATTGGATAAATTGCCCCTCTAAATATTGGTTGAAAAATGTATTTCTTGGTTTTTGAGCTTTATATTCTCGTGGTTATAATTCTTGAAGTTCAGAATCAATAATCTTTCTGTATTTACTTCTGTAGTGGAGTATTCTTTGTGAAAATTAAGATCTTTGTTACCTCTCAGTCTTTTGAAGTTGCAGTCATTTCATTTCATCCCATCACTATCATGTTGTGAATTCATGAGGCCCCCATATAACTTCACCATTTCACATTTTGACTCATAAAGCTTAATCATTAACCTATTTTACTGCTGACACTTTTAGCACTCGTTGATTGTTCTCTATTCTACCATGAGATGAGACTGTATCCCTTATTGCGTTTGCAATTCACAGAAACTCTTGTTTCTTCACCGTAATGCTGTTTGTCACTTCCTATATCAGTATCAGTAGCTCCAAATAAAATTTGAACCACAGAATTCTTTTGCCATGCCTGTTTTATTTATACAATTGAATGAGATTTTGGTAATAATGATAGAATTCTTTTGTTGCTGTTTTCCCACGTTGATTTTACATCTTGGTGGAGTTCTTGAAGCTACTGAAGCCATCACCAGATTCACCACATTCTAGTTTCGCACTGTTTCCCATTTTGATAATTGTCTACCGATCCACATTAAAATGGTTGGTTTCTCATGAGATGCCTTCT
Source organism: Euphorbia schlechtendalii (assembly GCA_949673415.1). Taxonomy (NCBI): domain Eukaryota; kingdom Viridiplantae; phylum Streptophyta; class Magnoliopsida; order Malpighiales; family Euphorbiaceae; genus Euphorbia; species Euphorbia schlechtendalii. Next base: position 4,117 of record CATIWQ010210252.1, read on the forward strand.
CTCTTTTTTTTCCACGGTATCTATTGCTTTCATGATTGTCAGATTTTTCTAAACTGCAACATGATTGTTAGGGTTTAGTTATGGTTCATTTACCTACAATTGTTATGAGAGTTAGTATCTTGTTTACCATTCCCCTTTTCCTGTAAATTATGTTTCTTTTGATTCCCGGACCTAAACATGAAGTTAAACATGATGCTATTTACTTGAATGTTGTAGGTTGGACTCAGTATATTGCCTCTGTTTAAGTTGGATAAGTGAAGTTTTAATTTCTATCTTTGTGTTCATATTTCTATTTTCCCCAGTTTATTACATGGATGCTTCAACACAAGCTATCCAGCATCGGACACTCTCTGTAAAACTCTGGCCTCCTAGTCAGAGTTCAAGGCTAATGCTTGTGGAGCGGATGACCAAGAATCTGGTTACTCCATCTATTATTTCTAGAAAATATGGCCTTTTGAACAAAGAAGAGGCCGAGGGGCACGCTAAACAAATAGAAGAGATGGCATTTGTTGCTGCAAACCAGCAATATCAGGAAGAGCCAGATGGCGATGGAAGTTCTGCGGTGCAGGTGTATGCTAAAGAATCAAGAAAATTTATGCTGGAAACTCTTAGAAGGGGCCCCGAAGTAAAAGAGGATGGAGAGGTGGCAATGGTTGGGAAGGATTCTGCTCTTGTGGATAAATTTGATATATCTGGTGGTAAACGGTCATTTATCAGTGCAGAAGAGGCTGAGGATCTTTTAAAGCCACTTAAGGAGCCAGGAAACAGATATGCTAAGATCTGTTTCAGCAATAGAAGTTTTGGTTTGCATGCAGCTGATGTTGTGGCACCAATACTTTCATCCTTAAAAGGTCAATTAACTGAAGTGGACATATCAGACTTTGTTGCTGGAAGACCAGAGTTAGAAGCTCTTGAAGTCATGAATAGATTTTCATCTGCTTTGGAGGGTTGTATTTTGAGGTATCTGAACCTTTCAAACAATGCCCTTGGAGAAAAGGGTGTGAGGGCTTTTGGGGAACTTCTCAAATCACAGAGTGATCTTGAGGAGCTCTATCTGATAAATGATGGTATCTCAGAGGAAGCAGCACGTGCAGTATGTGAGCTAATTCCTTCCACTAAAAAGCTTAAGGTCCTTCAGTTTCACAATAACATGACAGGAGATGAAGGTGCATTTGCTATTGCTGAGCTGGTGAAAAACTCTGTTGGAGGATTTTCGATGTTCTTCAACAAGGATAGGAACAGATGGCGGTATTTCTTTGGCTGAAGCTCTTGGAACTTGTAGCCAACTGCGGAAACTTGATCTGCGCGATAATATGTTTGGTGTTGAAGTTGGAGTTGCTCTCAGTAAGTCTGTACATTCATTCATCAATCTCACTGAGGTTTACGTCAGTTATTTAAACTTGGAGGATGAGGGGGCAGAAGCACTTGCCATTGCTCTTAAAGAGTCTGCACCAGCACTTGAAGTTCTCGAAATAGCTGGTAATGATATTTCTGAAAAAGGAGCTTCTTCTTTGGCAGCATGTATTGCTTCTAAACAATTTCTCAGTAAGTTAAGCCTGTCTGAGAATGAATTGAAAGACTAAGGTGCTATTTTAATTGCCAAGGCAATAGGAAGTGGTCTTGGCAAATTAACTGAAGTTGATATGAGCGCAAACTCAATCAGAAGGGCTGGGGCTAGGCACTTGGCTCAGGCTGTCGTGCTTAAGCCAGGAATTAAGTTGCTTAATATCAATGGTAATTTCATATCCGATGAAGGGGTTGATGAGGTGAAGGATATCTTCAAGAACTTGCCTGGTGCGCTTGGACCTTTGGATGAGAACGATCCAGAAGGTCTTGATCTTGACGAGGATGAGCTGGAATCCAAACTGAAGGGACTTGAGATCAAACATGATGAATAGGAAATCCATCTCAATTAGAATGAATTGTTATCTTTTCCAGTATCAAATTTTAGGATGCTGATATTTATTGTTATTTTTTTGGGTCAGAAACTTTAATATGCAGTTGTAGCTCTGCTAGTATAATCCAGCGCAGGTTCAGGTTCGTATTACAAAAGTACTTCTTTTCTTCTAGTTGCTTGATGAACTTGAACTACCAAGTATAGTATTAGCAGTTGTAGGAAACTGAATGCGTTTAGATTCAGAACTTGCTTGGCAAATATTGTATCACAATAGTCAGCATGCTATTTTCGTTTATTAGTGGCTCTTTGGAATCTCCACTGTTTGTGGCACATTCATGATTACAACACCTTATTTAAGCTTTACTCTTTATGTTTTTAGTTTTTACTGTTTGTTTTTTTTATTGCATTACTAAGCTGAATGTGTTTCATGTGGTTAATTGGTCCACAGCTCCAATGGCCTTTCTCAACTGTTGAGCAGAAGATATGATTGTCTTCAAAAGGGAAGAGACTTATTGCAGAGTTTTTATTCAGTTTATTCTATCAAAACGAATAAAGAGTTTGTCTAATTTATTCACCATTAAATGGAGGCGAAAGAAGTACAAAAACTTTTAAGGAAAGTTGGAAAATGCTGAGACAACAGCTTTCTGTGAACAGTGATTGATCATACTGTAGCAGGAACTTTGAGGGATTCAAGTATTTTATCATCTAACTCGAATTTCATGGGCTTCTTGTCTCTCCCAATCTTCACATACTCTTCAAATCTTTCTTTCAAGTCCTCGGGAAGGTTTGTGGCAGAACGCCATCCCAAGATTTCCTTAGCGGCTCTAGGTTCTGCATAGAAGTGCTGCATGCAAAACACACAAAAAACCCTTCGGATTACGGCTCTTGAAACTGGGGTAGGAAACTATGCGTTTATCCTTGTTATGGCTCGAAGGCCAGAAACTTTAAAAGAAAGCAATTACCATGTTGCGGAAAGGAAATGCTTTCTTCGCATCGACTCCAACAGCTTTTGGATCGTAATGCACAATTTTAACTTCAAGACCTGCAGCTTTAGCACAGAGTTTGGCCATTCCATCCAAAGTCACAGCACGATCGCTCACACAATTGAATATGTTGGCATTTGCAGCTTCAGGGTTTTCAACAGCTAGGGTCAGCATAGAAGACAAGTCCTTCACATGGGAAATATTCGTCAGCTGCATTCCCGAGCCAGGAATTGGCACTGCCCTGTTCCTGACAATCCCTGCTCAAACCAAACCGTCCAATCTATTAATGAAAATACACAATTTTGTACATTAATCCATAGTTGCTTGATAGTGTCAACTGAACTGTCAAAAAACCATTCTTCGCAATCTTTGTTGTTGCCTGAGCCAATCATGTATTGCGGACGGAATGCAGCCCAGCTACTGAACGTCTCTGCAATGTATTTCTCAACACCTACATGACCTGCACTAGCTTTGACTTCATCCTGCAATGGCGAATAAGATGCTTGCATTCAAGTGGTTATTTAAATGATTTTTTTGAATAATAATACTCATATTTTACTTAATTAGTTACCCCTTCAACATGAGGAGGTTCATCAGTTGGCAGATAGATTCCAGCACTGCTGATGAACAGAAATTGCTTCACACCAGCGCTCTTTGCCCAGTCAACTACCGGCCTATGTGTAAGCATTAATTTTGGAATCAGTCAACGGAAACAAATGAACAAATTAAGTAGAGCATTAGACAAGGTTATTGGACAGACCTAACAGCATCAAGATCCTTGCCATTGTTGTCCAAAACAACATCAAATGAAGCTCCTTCCACAACCTTTCCTACTTCAGCTGGATCTCCCCATACAGTCTTCCCCCCACCACTCACAATTTCCTTCATCAAATCAAAACAGTTAAAAACCCATGTCCATGCGAGATTAATGAAGTGATTAAGAGGCGAATTGAATTACAGAGAATCTGCTAAAAGGAGGTTTCTTCATCTTATCAGAACTCTCATCACCAACGGTGAAGATAGTGACATCATGTCCGGAAGCAAGAAGCTCTTTAGCGAAGTAAAACCCAATAACAGCATGACCCCCGCTGTTTGTGTTGACTATGAGCACATTCTTCTTGGCTGCAGCACTTGCATTGATGGTGAATCCGGTCCCGGGGGTTGCCGATAAAGTAGATGAAGATTTTGGGTAAGCAAAGGAAATGGGAGAAATGGAAAGAAAAGAGGAGAGATGACCATAAGAGCGAGAGAAAGAGGGGAAACGAGAAGGGGAACTGGAAGAAAGTTTAGGAGAAGAGAAGAGGATAGAAGAAGGAGTAATAGCAGCCATTGCAACAAGAGATTGATGTTTGTTTGAGGACAACCACTGAAGCAGACAAGTTATAGTTTGGGTTGGGAGCATTAAATAACGCTAACCACTAACCTCGCAGTTAGTTTCCCGGGTAAATTTGAACGTCTAACTGATTGACAATTCCTACTGCTTTTTACTGGACCTCAGATTGGGTCTAACCGCCTACTGCCTAACTAGTAATTCAAGGTAAAATTGGGTATGGACTGAGTGGGACCAGGTCTCAATATAAATCTCGAACTCACCCGACTTGGATTTTACTTTTACTTGATAAAACTTTTTTTCACTAATTAGAAAATAGCTAACAAAACAAAACTATATATAATCATCAAATAAAATTTAACATAAGTTTTATTGTTTCATGACAAATACATCATCACCCCTTGATTTAGTAACAAAAGTCGGATGCCTTTCTGAATTTTTAAAAGTTCTAATCAACCTCCTGACATGGTAAAAATGTACTAATTTACCATTCTCAATGTCACGTGCCAAACTAATCAAATTTTAACACGTGACGTAGAATGTGCTAAGTGATTTGCTTTTACCAAGTTGAGGGGAATTTCTAATGTTGAGATTGACATTCAAACCTTATTAACAAATTAAGGGAATAACGATACATTTGATTATTATATATAAATTTTATTATCTCGTTATATCGAGTTTTCAACCTTTAATTTTTTTATTAAATTTATTCTACATAGAACGGTTTGTAGACCATGGGCCCAAGCCCAACTATAGTTGTTACACAAATTGTGTGTGGTTAAATCATAAAGTACATAATTTGTTATTTAAAAAATGAATATGAGTGGTTATAAATTTAGAAATAACATTGCATACAAGATTGCAATATTTTAAATAATTATCACTAATTAAATTAATAGTAGATTATTACTAAAATGTTTAATTAAGTTTACAGAGGACAAGACATTCATCAAACGAGTTTATATCTAGTTATCTTGTATTTTTCTTTTGACAATTATGTGGGTATTAAATTAGGGCCAGAATAGTAAAAAGCTGAAATATTAATGATAAAATTTTTGTTTAAAAATGCAAAAGCGATCGAATTTGGAATTGAATCCTTGAAAAGCAGAAAAAGAAGCAGTAAAGCACCGCCGTTTTGATGAGAGAAAGAGAGTGGGACCCAACTCTCTTTTTGGATTGGTTACACGTAAATTTGGATTTTTTATAACGTTACACAAACACAACTCATCCATCTCTTTAAATCTACTCTCCTCTTTCATTAATGTAATCTTCAAACTAGCCGTTACGGATCTATCTCTCTCTCCTCTAATGGCAGCTTCGCTAGATTCCCCCTCCCCTCTTCCCCTTAAGGTAACTAACTAACCTTTCCTTCCTTCTCCTGGTTTTCTGATTCTTAATTTTGTTACAGTTTGCCTGAGTTTCGTGTTTTGGTTTCAGACTTCTCCTCTGTTTAGCCCCGCCTCGGACAAGCGTTTTTGGAGCGCTCTCTGCTGCCGAATCGATACGATTCTTGAAAATCGCCTTTGCAAGGCTCCGACTGAACAACATCAACTCAATCTTGACGATGGGGTTAGTTAATAAACTTCTTACTCCTTCGACTCGTTTCCTTATCAGTCCATTCTTATATATGTATTTATTCATCTTGTATTAGGGCGTAGGAAAATCAGATCGAACTAAGAGGATGAAAGAGGATTCGCTGCTTTTACTTAGAGGTTTTGATTCCATTGCTCAAACACTATCTCACCTCTCCAACAATTTGGACAACGCAATTCAGGTAAAATTGGTAACTTCATTATATGTAGATCTCAGGTTTAGGCATGTTAACATCATCTGAATGCAGGGAGCTAGATGCCTAGCGGAGCCACCTACTTTGGCCCAAATTTTCAACAACAACCTCAGAAGCTCCCAGATTCAACAAGATGATGCACAGAAACAACTCAATGAAGAAGAGAAAATCAAAGGGGTGAAAAGAAAATTTGATCATACACAGAACTCAGTCGAGCAGAATCCGATAGATGATAAGCTCAAGAAAGCTAAGAATGTTGGTTTCTTCTCTTGTGTACACTGTATACTTTTGTACCAGATCCATAATGGTTGAACTGATTGTGAATTTGTTCATTTGATTTGCAGCTGGCAGTTTCTATGGCAACCAAAGCAGCTTCACTTGCAAGAGAGTTAAAGTCAATGAAATCAGATTTATGCTTTATGCAAGAGAGATGCAATCTCCTGGAAGAAGAAAACGCAAGGCTTCGAGACGGGTTTTCAAAAGGAATGAGGGCTGAGGAAGATGACCTGATGAGGCTCCAAATGGAGGCGCTACTTGCTGAAAAGTCAAGATTAGCTACCGAAAATGCGAATCTTGTGAGAGAAAACCAATGCCTTAACCAGCTTGTAGAGTATCACCAGCTCACCTCCCATGATCTCTCTGCATCTTATGAACAACTTATTCAAGGAATGTGCTTAGACTTTTCTTCTCCATCTTCAATCACTAACCAAGACGATGACGATGCCGAAGATATTCTGCCAACTCCACGAACAAGTACTTGTGGTTTGTCCACCTCCCTTGACCAAAGCTTTCAAGAAGAGCAGCATTAAATTGGCCATTTCATTTCGGCGTTGTTGTGGGTTCCTTTTAGGTTCATGTTGTTAGTTGATGATGTATGTTTTAAACACTATACATCAGATTACACTTGATGTGTATGAGAAAATAAAGCAATATTTTCATTGAATTGAATCACTCCATCTTCAGTTCTTCAAGTCATTTCATTAACCATTCTTGTTAGTCACGTGCTTAGAACTCGAAAATCACAAAGCTTGAACATCCAACCATGAAAAAAAAAATACAATTACTTAATCTAGCAAGACGCTAGTCGAATACACCTCAAACTCTTATTAATAACTGTACAAGGAGAAGGCCAAATACGTATGTGCCTCTCCAAAGCCTTACACCGTGAAATGAGCATTGATTTGCCCATTTAATTTGTTTTCTGTCATGTGTGCAAAATTGTGCACTTTTGCCAAGTTTAAGTGTCAACAAGTTCAGGATGTATTTGGCCAATAATAAATCCAACAATTGATTTGGTATATGCAAGCCATTGAAGCACCACAATCGCTTTTCATTGCCTAAATTGAAGTTATCGACATTTCAGTTGCAAAAAACATTGATTAGTTGGTGTAAACTACACATAATTAGGCACAACACAAATACCAGCAGGAGCCTATTAAGTCCCTAAATTAATTAGTTCTAACTTCTAAGTCGAGCAAACTTGTACATTACTTCAGGCCTTTCTTTCTTCTAGCATATTTCAATTCCACTTCACCATTATCTGCTACAGTTGAATCATTCACCCCTGCTTCTATTGCTTTTGTCCCATTTGTGCAGAGAAATATATCCTTTACCTTCTCCAACATGCCATAACTTACATGGTCCTCTTTCTCATACTGTCAATAACATATATTTACTCGGATCAAAGAAAAACTGAACACCATTCATATTATGTTTTCTTTTGCATAACTGCATTAAAGAACTCAATAAAGAGAGAGGAAAAGACTTACAATTTCGATTTTCCCATTAGCATATTCCAACTTCTTACTGAGCTGGTTGTTTTCCTCCATTAAAGCTTCAATCTACAAACAGCAAAAGTAGGATTACTTACAATCAAACCAAAACTGCAAAGTTTTTTATTGCGAAATAGAACAAAAGATAGGTAGCTAATTATGCTACTTGGCAAACAATTTTACCTTTTTTCGGGAATCAAAATACAAAGACTTGTATGAAACTGCCACTGCACCAGAGTATTCACCATTACCAATCAAATTCACCCCATTTTCCTGCAATGAACTTCAACATATTTATCACGCATGCATTAGAACAGACAAGAACTGAGGATAAGACAGTAAAGAAGATGGAATAATTAAGTACACTAGCATTCAATTCATTCGTGACCCTTCGTTGTGCCTGCATAAGTTGTACTGCATAGTTCAATTTTTCATGGATTGTATTTTCATTCATAGCAGGCCCATGAATTTCCCCATCTGTAGGCTCATCTTCTTTCTCACTATCACTAATAATCATCTCTTCAATCATCTGTCGAATGCAATGGTTTTCTGTAGCCACCACTGCCTTTTGAAACAGCCTGGATCGCCTAATTGCATTTGGGGCTTTCTTCACTATCTTTTTTGAATTACTCTTGATCGCATGGTCTACTTTTGTACCGTCAACGGATGGCTCCACCACATCTTGCTGCAATTGAACAAAACATTTCAATTGCTAATTCCACATTCTATAACGAACTCTTCTAAAATATTCATATGCCGAAGATAATGCAAGACAGAAATGCTAAGTTAGAAGACACAACAACCACACTCTACCATATCGTAAACATTTACCCGCAAACAATCATAAAACTTGTACATTTGAGAAAACCAGTACTTTTTTGCTTACATTGCTGAAAGTGTTGCTGTATATTCAACCCAGAATCAAAGGCATCCTTTAAATTACCTGAAAATCCATTTATCGACGGATTGGCTTTACAAAACCAAAATGCACAAGGACAGCATAAATTGGGGGCCCTCGTAATCCACAACACTTTAAAACCCTCATTCCTTACATTACCAAAACCCTTTCTTCTTCTCTTCACATTTTATTCTCCAATCCTTAAAAACAAAGTTTTTAAAATGCTCACACATAATTTAACAAAAAAAAGTTAAATCAAATTCCCATTCCAAAGGAGACGGCGCCTTTTCTCTAAACTCAAACAGAAGAAAGAAGTCTTCCTCTGATAAATGTCTACTCAAAAAAGGTGCTCCAAAATGTCAGTACTTATAATTCATAATCGGAGAGGCTCATTCTTAAGTACTGCTCAACATGAAGTTCATGAAATTACACGAGCAGAAAAAAAAGAGCCGATAATGAAACCTAACGGGCTACAAAAAGTGCAAGGAAATAAAAATCATAAAATGTGAAGATCACAGATAAACAGAGCATATTTGAGTGTAGCTCGATGTATAGCAATATAATTGTTAACGAAGGAAGCATGTTACCTTTTGAGAATTTTTTGCCTTCTTAGGTTTTCTCCCCATCTCATCTAAGTTGAGTGAAAAAAGATGTAAAACGCAGAGTAACGGGAAAGTGTAATTAGGCACTCAACCTACAGTTGAAAAGACTAAACACGTCTGTCACACTCTAAATAAACATTCAAAAAAAAAAGGTTGAACTCTCCGTTCAATTGTTAAACAATCCAGTTCAGCTCAGCTTAGCTCAGTTCAGATCATTCAGTTCAGTTCAATTTAATTTCAATTTCAGTTTAGTTTCAGTTTATATATTATTATAAATATTATTAAAGTAATTATATATATATATATATATATATATATATATATATATATATATATTTAGAATGAGAAAATAGTAAGTAAAATAAAATAAAAATATTAATAATAAATAAAATAAATAGTAAGTAATAAAAATTATTTAAGAATATTATTAATAATATATTAAAATTTAAATATTTATTATCGTTAATAACGAATAACTTTGTTTATTAACAAATAAATAGACAAAATAATTAATTTGTAAAGTATTAAAAAGCATATATATTTCAATTTAATTTAGAAAAATTATAATATTATAATTCACGGTTAGGTTAATTTTTCTAATTCAACTATGTTCATGTTGTCATTTTCACTATCCTAATCGACATGTTGGATATTACTTTTGATTATCTCTCAAATTTGTTGTACAATAGAATTCACACCACTAAAAATATAATTGAGAAATATTATAATATTATAATTCATGGTTAGGTTAATTTTTCTAATTCAATTTTCTTCTATGTCGTCATTTTCACTATCCTCATTAACATGTTAGCTATTGCTTTGGTT
>CATIWQ010210264.1:0-77911 GCA_949673415.1 Euphorbia schlechtendalii
CCTTTATTGATCAATTTCAAAGTATTATGGCTATAGTTTCCTAACACTTTAAACACACTCAATACTTATAGGACTTATTCGAGATTTGCATATAAAACTCATAGTAAGAATACCATTAGATATTACTCCACTTAAACTTATCAAAAACATTAAACTAAAACTATATAACTTATACTAATTCATGTTGCATCGAAAAATATATCGAAACTTACTTGGAATGTTGCTCTTGAATGTTACTCACCACTCATCCTTGCCAAATTGATACATGTTGTGCACTAACATTAAACTTGTAAATACCTTACACTCACAATAACCTTGGACAAATGTTAGTAAAGTATAAGAAATGATAATGTATAATAACAAACATATCAAGAAAAATTTTCAAATTCTCGATTTTTTAATTTTATTTAATTTTTTTTGGATTTTACGGGATTTACAATTAGCCCCCCCACACTAAAGAATACAATGTCCTCATTGTGAGAGATTTTATTAAAAAAATGAAAAACTAAACAAACAACTAACTAGTCTAAAAAATATGATAAAGAAAAGTAAAGAAAAGAGAAAACTAGTTTGTTATGAAGGAGAATGATTTCCTTCAAAACAAGAACAAATTGTTTTGTTGTATAACTTCACGAGCGCAATCTATAGTCGCAATCGCGATCTTCTTCAATTCTTCTAATTCTTCAAATTTTAGATTTTGTACCTAGAAAAACTTAGAAAAACAAACGTATTAAATATAATTGCCCGTTCTCTAGCAATTTGATCTCTAGAACACACTTTCCTTCCCGGAAATTTGATCCTTAGAACGCTATTACCTTCCCCAGCAATGGTGCCAAAAACTTGTTCACCACCTTTCTACTGATAAGTTAATAACTTGTTTGCAAGATTTGGCTACACTTGTTTCGAAAGGATTATCCTCAATAATAGTGACAAAAACTTATTCACGTAAAATACAGGTGTTGTACCTCTTATCAAATAGAAAAATGATGATAACTGCAAGTATAAAGTGGCGATATAGTTTTAAAAGATATCGAACCCACAAGGAAAGAACCAAGTCTAAAGATCAATAAGGGAAAACAGAGTAAATAAAATAAAAATAGATTGGAGTTTTTGGATAGGAAGATTAGAATGAAAAATGAGTAAATATAGATGTGGAAGACTAGAGAATCTAACTATAGAAATTTTCCCTAAGAACAAGTATGGCAGAGAAAACATGCAAGTTCAACAAAGATGTTATGATTCAATAAACTAATCTAACAAACTCGGTTCAAAATATTTAGATGTTCAATGATTCGTCACAGAGCAACACATGAAATAACTTTTCTAAACCTAGCACAAATGAATTAAGATAAGTACATAAACCTGGACAACATCAATACTATGCTTAGTATGGGTCGCTCTCACATAGCCACATTTAGCAAGTTACCATTCCAAAAATGTTGGCTCACTAAACAGCATTATATCATAGATCTAGTGATTATACACGATATTGTTAACCTTGAAACTACTCTTAAAATTAACTCCAACGCATATAACTTGATTAATATAAAAGAATTAGCACGAAATACGCATTATGACACATAGACATATCATAAACTTCGAAATAGAAAGTATAAGTAGAAAGTAAAGCAAAGTTGTAAGGTATACAAGTGAAAGCTAAAGTTTATCAAACCATCTCCACTCTTTAATGGGTGTCATCAATTCCTGCAATTCCTGCTTCGGGTTTGAATTCGGTCTCGGCCTATACAGAAACTTCGCTAAGATGCTATTCTTTGAGAATATCGAATAAACGAATATTGAAGAATGAAAACTTTTATTGATAAGTGATTTGCAAGTACACTTATACAACAATTGCTCGAGAATATAGAGAAATCTAGTGATCGAAATAAGGATTCGAATCACTTAAACATTTTCTCCCTAACACTTATGAACGTAGCGAAACTAGATATTTATTCTCTATCTATACACTATACACTATCTTTCACCCCTTTCTTCTGCACTATGATGCATACGAAATTAGTGAGATTTGGAGCCCTATTTATAGATTTCGAATGGTTGCGTCTATCCGAACAAAGAGTCGTTTCCATTGGTGAATGATTGCATCTGTTCATTGTGATTGGTTGAGAAGCTTTGGTATAATCCACAATGGATAGGAACCTTTTCATGATTGGTTGACTTCTGATAGGTGTCTTATCATTGGCAGTTGATGGCGGGTTGATGGCGGTTGATCATGCTTATCTGGCGGTTGGTAGTTAAGAAGATAAAACCAGAAAACCATCCAAGTCATGACCGCGATATATAAGTCACGACTGTGAATCTTTGATTGGTAGACTTCTATTTCTAAAGTATATAAGTCGTGAACGTGAATGATTGTTGCGATCGTGAATTGAGTTTTTCTTCAGAATTCTCCTTGTGACTTTACCGATCTTTGACAGCTTCGATCCTAAGCCAAATCTTTAAGTTCCACGCATCTTTTTGCACCTTTTCACTCTTTTTTACATAGAATTCCACTTTAGATCATTTTACTCCCTAGATTTACCTAGTATCTGTATTTGCATAAAAAACAACTACATAGCATGTGAAATCTTTTATATGAAGTATAAAAATGACTTAAAATATAGTGTTTAGTGTGTGAAATTATAATGATAATAAGTGTAATTATACACTTATCAGCATCCTAGTCTGTATCCTCGTGATAACACTAGGGTAAACACCCAGGTGAGTGGCCTACTTCTCTTTCCGACATGCTATGAACGAAAAATAATATGTACATAACATACACACACATACATTATTCATAGAATAAAAATCATTTATATTAACACAACATTGATCACGATTTGAAGGGTATAATAAGTGAGGTAAAAGAATAATAATAATGTATACATATTTAACTCTTTGATATATTTCACATATACATCTTTCGGAGATATACTTCGTAAACAAATTTACAAGCATGCAAAGAGTAGATAAATACCTCATATTGAACTCTCCTTGTCTTTCTTAGTCTACAACTGAACAGATACTAGATATTGATATACTTATTGCTATTACTATATTTTGGGTCTATCGTATAGGATTTCGATGTTTGACTACTCCATAAATAGTCAACATTGTTTAGAGCACTCAACATAAAAAGAATCAATAGTCTCTTTTGTCAAACAAAATATTTTATCATAATTGGAAAAATACAATTCCAACCTTAGCTAATATGCATATATGTATTCTATAAGGTCCATTTCCTTGGTTCAATACATTAGAGCATAACCAATGGTTATTCACAAATATCCAAAAATTTTCTAAACGGTCTTTCAATGCTTTATTATTGTAATGAACTAGTATACTACTTCAATGCACACAACATGAGTTATATTAGGTATAAAGTATTAATAAGTGTATAATTACACTTATTATCATGATAATTTTACACATTAAACACTATAGTTTAAGTCACTTTTATACTTCATATCAAAGATTTCACGTGGTATGTAGTTATTTTTTATGCAAATACAAGTACTAGGTAAATCTTGGAAGTAAAATGATTAAAATTGGAAATCTATGAAAAAAGAGTGAAAAAGGTGTAAAAAGATGCATGGAACTTAAGGAATTGGTAAAGGATCGAAGATGTTAAAGATTAGTAGAAATAGCAAAGAGGAATCATGTGAAAAAGTCATTTCACGATTGTGGCACACATATCACGGTCGTGATTGTTAACTTTCACAATAGAAAGTTGCCAACCAAGTATTCATAGTCATGACCTTGAAGATTTTTTGGTCAACTCTTCTCTTCTTTCAACCGTCGGATAGGGACTATCAACCGCCATTAACTACCAAATGAAAAGACACCTTTTGGAAGTCAATAAATCATGAAAGGTGCCTTTCCATTATGGATAAGATCAAACCACTTCACCCAATCACAATGAATCGATGTAATTCTTCGCCAATGGGCATAACTCTTTGTTTGGATAGACGTAACCCTTCGTACTCTATAAATAGGCTTCAAAACCCACCAATTTCGTAGGGAGAGAGTGGGTAATGGTATGGTGGATTATGTAGTGTGGCATGAATGATTAGTGTGTCACATAAATAGAGAGTAAAAATATCTAGATTTCATTATGTTCATAAGTGTTAGCGAGAAAATGTATAAGTGATTCAAACCTTATTTCAATCATTAGATTTCTTCACATATTCGAGCGTTTGTTGTATAAGTGTAATTGCAAATCACTTATCAATAAAAGTTTTCATTCTTCAATATTCATTTATTCGATATTCACAAAGAATAGCATCCTAGTAGAGGTTCTGTACGAGTCGAGATCGAATTCAAAGCAGACGCAAGAACTCCGGGAATTGACTACTCCCATAAAAGAGTGGATACAGTTTGATCAACTTTAGCTTTCACTTGCATACCTTACAACTTTGCTTTGCTTTGTACTTATACTTTTTATTTCGAAGTTTATGATATGTCTATGTGTCATATTGTGTATTTTGTGTTAACTCTTTTATATTAATCAAGTTATATGCTTTTGAGTTAACTTTAAGAGTAGTTTTAGGGTTAACGAGATTTTGTATAATCACTGGATCTGTGATTATAACGCTGTTTAGTGAGCCAACATTTTTGGAATGTTAACTTGCTAAATATGGCTATGTGAGAGCGACCTGTACTAAGCATAGAAATATTATTATCCAGGTTTATATAATCATCTTAATTCGCTTGTATTAGATTTAGAAAAGTCATTTCATGTGTTGCTCTATGGTGACTAATTGAATATCTGAATGTCTAGAACCGAATCTGTTAAATTAATCTAGTGTATGTAATATCTTTGATGATTTTGCATGTTTTCTTTGCTATACTTGTTCGTAAGGAATATCTATATACTTTTTATCTTCTCTAATCTTTCATACATTTATCTATCCATCCATCATTCCAATCCTCCAAAATAAATTACATTATTTTCTTTTGTTCCGTTCCTTTCATTGATCTTTAGAACTGGTTTCTTCCCTGTGGGATCGATATCTTTTAAAACTAGATCGTAACTGTATACTTGCAGTGGTCACCATTTTTTATTTAGAGAAGTGGTATTGACAATACCTTTTCGTATTTTGAACTCTTATCTTATCAGTAGGAAAGTGGGAGACAAGGTTTTTGGCTTCTTTATAAACTATAAATCCTTAGAGTTAGTAGAGTCAAAACCTTGTGAACAAATTTTTGGCACCATTGCCGAGGAAGGAAAGTTCATTCTAGAGATTAAATTACTAGAGACTACGGTACTTTTTTTATTTTGCTTTTATTTTATTTATATATTTGTTTGTTTGTTATTTTATTTTGTTTCATAATGCTTACTAATATAAATTGGGATAAGTTTTGTGGAGATTACATGATTGATAACTTAATTGATACATGCGTAGTTGAAATTTGTCATGTTACATCTCATGAAGAGTCAACATCTGAATCACTTGAAAATTTAGAATATTCCTCTGAAACTGAAAAATTGCTTAGAGAAGATGATCCTATACCAACTTCTATAGATAAACCACCCTTAGTAGAATTGAAGCAATTGCCTATTCATTTAAAGTATGCATTTTTAGAAAGTAACAATACCCTACCCATTATTATTTCTTGTAAGTTATCTAGTCTGCAGGAAGAAGCATTATTGGAGATAATAAAGGGTAGAATAAGAAGTATTGGATGGCAAAATTTCGATATTAGAGGAATTAGCCCTAATATAATAATGCATTCTATTAATTGGAGAATGAAAGTAAACCTAGAATAGAAAGGCAAAGAAGATTAAATCCTCACATGAAGGAAGTTATTAAGAAGGAAATTATTAAGTTATTAGATGCAGGAATTATCTATCCAATTTCAGATAGTGAATGGGTTAGTCCTATTCAATGTGTTCCGAAAAAAGGAGGTATTACTATAGTTCAGAATGAAAAGGGTAACTTAGTTCTACTAAGACAACAATTGGATGGAGAGTTTGCATAGATTACAAAAAATTAAATGCAACCACTAGGAAAGACCATTTCCCTTTACCATTTATAGATCAAATGTTAGAAAGGATATCAGGTCATGCATTTTACTGTTTTCTAGATGGATTCTCTGGATTTTTTCAAATTCATATTAGGCCAGATGACCAGGACAAAACCACTTTTACATGTCCATTTGGTACATTTGCTTATAGAAGAATGCCTTTTGGGTTGTGCAATTCTCCAGCTACTTTTCAAAGGTGTGTTTCGGCTATTTTTAGTAAGTATGTGGAGGATATTATGGAAGTTTTTATGGATGATTTCTCAGTATATGGAGATTCTTTTGAGAAATGTCTAGAAAATTTGGATAAAGTACTTGCTAGATGTGAAGAAACTAATTTGGTTTTGAATTGGGAGAAATGTCATTTTATGGTTAATGAAGGTATAGTATTAGGTCATAAGATAGATGAGAAGGGAATTCACTTAGACATAACAAAAAACGAAATAATAGAGAAATTACCTCCTCCCATAAATGTTAAGGGAATAAGATCATTTCTAGGCCATGCCGGATTTTACAGAAGGTTTATTAAAGATTTCTCAGTTATAGCTAAACCTTTAACTAATTTATTAGTTAAAGATGTGAAGTTCGATTTCTCTAATGATTGTTTAAAAGCCTTCGATACCTTAAAGAAAGCATTAATTTGGGTACCCATAATTGTTAAACCAAATTGGTCTCTACCATTTGAATTGATGTGTGATGCTAGTGATGTTGCTATTGGTTGTGTTTTAGGTAAAAGGTATGAAAAAATTTTGCGAGCAATCTATTATACGAGTCACACTTTGTTTTCTGCACAATTCAATTACACCACAACTAAAAAAGAGATGTTATCAGTCGTATATGCATGTGACAAGTTCATATCATATTTGATTGGATCTAAGGTAATAGTTTATACAGATCATGGTGCTTTAAGATATTTGTTTACTAAAAAAGATTCCAAACCTAGATTAATTAGGTGGACCTTCTTTGACAAGAATTTGACTTTGAAATAAGGGACAAAAAGGGAAGTGAAAATACCATAGCCGATCACTTATCTCGTCTAGAAGATGATAAGGGACCTATAGGTGAAACTGGTGAAATTAATGAACTTTTTCCCAATGAAAATCTAATGTTTGTTAAACATACTGTTAGTCCATGGTATGCTGACTTTGCAAATTATCTAGTTACGCTTACTTTACCCTCTGTTTTTTACTAATGGGAAGAAGAAATTTCTTAGAGATATTAGATCATTTATGTGGGATGACCCTTATTTGTTTAAAGTATGTGCCGACAGTATTATTCGCAGATGTATAGATGATAATAACTTTTCTTCAGTTTTAAGCCATTGCCATAATAGCATATATGGAGGACATTTAGGACCAGCAAAAACCACTGCTAAAGTCTTAGAGAGTGGATTTTATTGGCCAACATTGTTCAAGGTGCTAGAGATTTTGTTCAGAATTGTGATAATTGTCAGAGAACAGGAAACATAAGTCGAAGAGATGAGATGCCATTGAAAAACATCTTAGAAGTAGAGCTTTTTTATGTTTGGGGTATAGATTTCATGGGACCGTTTCCTACATCTAATGGTAATAATTACATTCTGGTTGCAGTTGATTATGTTTCAAAATGGGTTGAGGCTAACTCATATAGTAAGAATGATGCTAGAGTAGTTGCTAAATTCCTTAAGCAATTATTTAGTAGATTTGGAGTTCCTAGAACAATTATTAGTGATGGAGGTTCACATTTCATCGATAAGACTTTTGAAAGCTTGATACCAAAGTATGGAGTACATCATAGGATTGCTACCCCATATCACCCTCAGACTAGTGGGTAAGTAGAAATCTCTAATCGAGAAATTAAGTGGATTCTTGAAAAGACTATCTCGAATTCTAGGAAAGATTGGTCTACTAAGTTCAATGATGCATTATGGGCTTACAGAACAGCTTTTAAGACACCTATTGGTATGACTCCCTATAAGTTGGTTTACGGAAAGACTTGTCATTTACCAGTATAATTAGAGCATAAGGCTTTATGGGCTTTGAAGAATTTAAATTTGGATTTACACAAAGCTGGTGATAGAAGAAAGATGGATTTAAATGCTTCAGAAGAAATATGTTTGTCATCATATGAAAATGCAAATATCTACAAAGAGAAAACAAAACTATTGTACTATGCAAAAATACGGGAAAAGAAGTTTAAAGTCAGGGATAAAGTTCTATTATATAATTCCAGGCTCCGTCTATTCCTTGGAAAACTCAAATCTCGTTGCAAAGGACCTTATGAAGTTATTCAAGTGTTTAATAATGGAGCTTTGGTATTGAAATCTGAACATGGAGAAATATTCTGAGCTAATGGTCAACAATGCAAACCTTATCTTGAAAATAAATTTGAACAACAAGATGTTGATGTTCAATTGCTATCTTCACCATGACTACTCAAGGTATAAAATAGTAAATATTTATCGTTTGTATTTAACAATGTTCGTTTGTGTTTCTAAGTTATTTTAGGTACAAGTCTAAAAATTGAAAATTTGAAGAATTAAAGAAGATCGCGACCGCGACATTCAACTCGCGCTCTTAACAATTTGAAGTAAACTTTCTATTTCCATCGTGAGGAAGATCACGATCACGCAAGCCTTCGCAATCGTGGCATGGGCAAATTATAACCGTTACAGATAGCGATCTGACACATGATAGATGGCTAAAACCTCCATTAACGGCTAGTTTTGAGCAATAACAACTATATTGTTAATTATGACCAATTAGAGACCACTTAAACCTCTATAAATAGGTCTATGTTGAACTCTAGGCACCACAATCTTCAAAAATCTTACAAAATCTCTGAAAATTCTTCATCTTCAACCTTCAACATTCAATTTTTTCTTCTTAACCTTTACACTTCAAAACAATCAAGATGCCTTTGAAGAAATATGCAAATAGAAGAGAAAGCCAAACATATCAAGAGGAGTATAATTGTCCTTTCCCTTTAAGGATAAGAGAAGAAGGCAAATACTTTCAAAAGCTTAACAAATTGGATATCGATATTCTTAGATTTGTTCTTCTTGGAAACATTGAATCTTCGTAGAGAGAAGGAGGTTTATCTTTCGGCTCTTGAACTCACAAAGTTTGTGGATTTGCGTTTTCCACAAAATTCAAGATTGGATTCTCGAATGTCTAGTAACATTTGACTATGAAGATACAAGGAAGAAGGCAATTCAATTTCATAATCAAGGATGACACCATCACAAGAGAGATGATGGATGAATGGTTAGGATTCGAAATTATTAATTCATCGAGCATGGCAGATTCTTTTCAACCAAATCGAGTTTGGACATAATTATGAGGTACGAGAGTCTTCGATCCCAAAAATTCTCCTAATAAACTTATTAAGGATGAGTGCATTCTTCTTCTTCACAAATACCTTTCCACTTTGGTATTTTATCGAGTAGAGAATAACAAAGTCTAAAAGAAAGATTTGTTTGTTCTTTCTTACGCTTTGATGAATCAGAAAGCGGAATTCATGGATATCATATGGGATATGATGAAGAAGAATTCTACAAGCATAAGGAATAAGATTGGAGAAGCTGAAATTATCACTGCTATCATCTTGGGTGCAAGAGATGAACTCCCCAATGTCTAACAACCGAGTGAGTATTTTCGCTATATGGATGGGACTTATTTGAAGAATACCGGACTTCTTCAAGAGAACAATGATGTATATTCTTTCTACTCCTACTCCAATTGCACCAAGAAGCTAATCTTTAGTCATGAAGATTCTACCGTTAAACCATCTAATCCAACCATTAGCTGTCAACATGGGAAAGCTCTAATGCTTGAAGTAGAAGAAGAAGAAGATGATGATGAAGCACCGGAAGATTGGAAGGCAAGCATGCAACAAAAATTAGACAATTGCCAAGCGAAACTTGGAGTAATGAAAAGAGATATGAAGATTCTTAAGAAGAATAATAAATCGATGCTTCGAAAATTATTATCCTTCTTTCGAAAACAAAATTGTCATTTTACTCCTGAGGGATTCTCCTTCTCACTAAAATGGGTTTTCTCTTTACGTTTCTTTTTCAATTGAATAAAGTCTTCCACAATGAGGACATTGTGTTCTTAAGTTTGGGGGGGCATTTGTAAAAATCTCAAAAAATCCAAAAAAATAAATAAAATGGAAAAAATAGTAGAATTTGAAAATTTTTCTTGATTTATTGTTATTTATACATTATCCATACCTATACTATGCTAACATATGTTCCAAGGTTATTGTGAGTGTTAGGTATTACAAGTTTGATGGTAGTGCAAACTTCGGACAAAATTTTTGTTATGTATTTGAGCGCATGTTGAAATTGAGCATTATTAGCATAACATTTATCAATTTGGCAAGGATGAGTGGTGAGTAAAATTCGAAAGCAACATTCCAAGTAAGTTTAGATTTACATTTCAATTCAACATGAATTAGTATAAGTTGTATAGTTTTAGTTTATTGCTACTGATAAGGTTAAGTGAAGTAATATCTAGTAGTATTCTTACTATGAGTTTTATATGCAAATCTCAAATAAGTCCTATAAGTATTGAGTGTGTTTAAAGTGTTGGGAAACTATAGCTATAATACTTTGAAATTGATCAATAAAGGATGAGGGTATTAAGAGTGAAAAATCAAAAGAAAGAGAGGATAAGTAATGAGTTATGCAGAAGGTGAGGAATGGTAGGAGCAGAAACTGCAACCATTCATTGAGTGAAAAAAGAAAAATAGCATAACAAGAAAAATGGGTGCAAAGTACAAAGTACTTCAAAAACATATGCTTAACAGAAAAAAATGAGAGAGTGGTATGGAGCATAAAATGCAATCACTGAAAAAAGGGGAGAGTGGTATGGAGCATAAAATGCAACCACTAAGAGTGTTTTAGCATCCTAGGTTACCTAAAAATGCCTTGAGAGAAAATTGTCCAAAGTGTGCTTTCTATGTCCTTTATACTTTATACTATGCTTAAGAGATGGAAATA
Organism: Euphorbia schlechtendalii; assembly: GCA_949673415.1. Classification (NCBI taxonomy): domain Eukaryota; kingdom Viridiplantae; phylum Streptophyta; class Magnoliopsida; order Malpighiales; family Euphorbiaceae; genus Euphorbia; species Euphorbia schlechtendalii. The sequence goes on from CATIWQ010210264.1 coordinate 11,009, forward strand.
TTCGAGTATGCCTATAATACTTATATGAAGATGCGATTCGGTTGAACCTCCATTATGGGTAAAGGTACGCAACTAGACTATATGAATTGCACATTACTAATTCGTGGGAAATTTTGAACTTCTACTTGAATCTTATGCAACGTGGGAATGTGGTACTCATTACAATAGTCTTTCACCAAATAAGGTACGAACTTGGATAGCTAACTTATACACTTATGTTGAATTTATCTTGAGGACAAGGCAAAAGTTAAGTGTGGGGTGTGATAAGTGTATAATTACACTTATTATCATGATAATTTTACACATTAAACACTATAGTTTAAGTCATTTTTATACTTTATATAAAAGATTTCACTTGGTATGTAGTTTTTTTATACAAATGCAGATACTAGGTAAATCTTGGAAGTAAAATGATTAAAGTTGGAAATCTATGGAAAAAGAGTAAAAAAGGTGCAAACAGATGCGTAGAACTTAAGGAATTGGTAAAGGATCGAAGATGTCAAAGATAGGTAGAAATTGCAAAGTGGAATCATGTGAAAAAGGCATGTCACGATCGTGACACACATATCATGGTCACGACTTGTTAACTTTCACAATAGAAAGTTGCCAACCAAGTATTCATGGTCGTGACAATCATTCATAGTCGCGACCTTTACTGTTTTTTGGTCAACCCTTCTCTTCTTTCAACCGCCATATAAGAATGATCAACCACCATCAACTACCAAATGAAAAGACACCTTTTGGAAGTTAACCAATCATGAAAAGGTGCCTTTCCATTATGGATAAGATAGAACCACTTCAACCAATCACAATAAAGAGGTGTAATTCTTCGCCAATAGACACGACTCTTCATTTGGATAGACTTAACCCTTCGTACTCTATAAATAGGGTTCAAAACCTACCAATTTTGTAGGGAGAGAGTGGGCAATGGTATGGTGGATTATATATTGTGGCATGAATGATAAGTGTATCACATATATAGAGAGTAAAAATATCTAGACTTCACTATGTTCATAAGTGTTAAAGAGAAAATGTATAAGTAATTCGAACCTTATTTTGATCACTAGATTTCTCTACATATTCGAGCGTTTGTTGTATAAGTGTAATTGCAAATCACTTGTCAATAAAAGTTTTCATTCTTCAATATTCATTTATTAAATTTTCACAAAGAATAGCATACTAGTAGAGGTTCTATACGAGTCAAGACCGAATCCAAAGCAGACGCAGGAATTACGAGAATTGACGACTCCCATTAAAGAGTGGATACGGTTTGATCAACTTTAGCTTTCACTTGCATACCTTACAACTTTTCTTTGCTTTCTACTTATACTTTTTATTTCGAAGTTTATGATATGTCTATGTGTCATAATGTGTATTTCGTGTTGAGTCTTTTATATTAATCAAGTTATACACTTTTGAGTTAACTTTAAGAGTAGTTTCGAGGTTAACAAGATTGTGTATAATCACTGGATCTATGATTATAACATTGTTTAGTGAATGGTAACTTGCTAAATATAGCTATGTGAGAGCGACCAGTACTATGTATAGTAATATTGTTATCTAGGTTTATATAATCATCTTAATTCGTTTGCATCATATTTGGAAAAGTCATTTCATTCTACGGTGAATAATTTAATATCTGAATGTCTAGAACCGAATATGTTAAATTAAGATAGTGTACATAATATCTTTAATGATTTTGCATGTTTTCTTCGTTTACTTGTTCGTTGGGAATATCTATATACTTTTTTATCTTCTCTTATCTTTCATTCATTTGTCTATCCATCCATCATTCCAATCCTCTAAAATAAATTGCATTATTTTCTTTTATTCCATTCCTTTTGTTGATCTTTAGAACTGGTTCTTTTCCTGTGGGACCGAGATCTTTTAAAACTACATCGTAACTGTATACTTGTAGTGGTCACAATTTTTTTATTTAGATATGCCATATTGATAACACCTGTTCGTATTTTGAACTCTTATCTTATCGGTAGGAAAGTGGGAGACAAGGTTTTTAGCTTCTTTATAAAATATAAATCCTCAGAGTTAGTAAAGTCAAAACCCTGCGAACAAGTATGACATAGCATATGTAATGCCAATATATGGAACATTTTCCATATCCTCCCACTTAATAGGAGTTTTAGCACCAATACTTTCACTAATAATTATATTCTTAGTCATCTGAATGCCTACAGGTCCATTACTCTATATATAGAATCTTTTTCAAACTCTTTCTGTACAAGATTCCAAAGACAAAAATACTAATTATCTTATCCTTCCATTTAGATATTGATCCTAGGACATATGCAAACTTTCCCATGACTTACAACATGAAATTACTCAATACCCAATCTTTCACTAGTACAGTATATACACAATGGTTCTCATTTACCATTATAAATACCATATCCTTAAAACCTCATGAGATTATAATTTGACTTACCAATTCAAGAAACCTCATGTTTACAATCTTTGGGACAAATCCTTTTGATTTTACCATATAGATCTCTCATGACAATTCTCCCCTAAGAATAGAGGTCCATTCACCTACTTAATGTAACTTTAAGGAAGATACAACTACTAAAATTGAAATTATTCATATAGATGTAATTCTTGCAACTAGAAAGAATATATTCTTATAACATATTCTTATCAGTTTCAATTAACATACATTCCTGAACTATAAGCCTAATGCTTTTACTTTACATTAAGAATCCACTTGTTCTCAATATTTTTATGTCTTTCAAGCATGTTAACTTTACAACTATTCATATCCCTTTAAACACTTAATTTTCAAGGTTGGAAAAATTTTCTATTTTATTATTTAGGCTCTGAATCTTCATAAATATGTCTCATATATTTATCATACCTCGGATTTCTTCCTTTTAAGCTCATTTCTGTGCTCCCACTCGAAGCAGAAATATTATAATGATCTAAGCTCATACATGAGTTAAAAAATATTGACTCCCACTTGAATAACATTGGCCCCCACTTAGACCAATAATAATTTGGGTTTTCAGCTCCCCCATGGAACAAGATCCCTTATTAATGTGATCATTATGAACCAATACATTTGAATTACTCCCACTTGAAGATATATCCAAAATATTAAGTTCAAGAGTCTTAATAAAAGGACATGTTGTTGCCCAATACACTTAATCTATAGAACTCATTTCTAAGAAATTGATATTTTGTGATTCAAAATTTTACAGATCCATCCGCATTCTCCCCCATAAAAACATATCCTTTTGATATGTCAGAGTATCTTAAAAGACACTCCATCTACCTCTTGGACCTAGTTTTCCAAAATTCTTTTAGGTAGTGTGGGAGTTAGTGATACAACCCTAATGTCATAACTATGATAAATTTGTTATACTTCTAGTCCATGTCACATATGAGTTAGAAAAGACAGACTTTGAAGGTACTTGGTTCAGTACATATACTTAGCCATTGGAAGAAGATCAACTTTCTCCTTTCATGAATTCTATACTTATATAGAGTTTAGGGATGAATAACAGATGTTTAATCCCTTCATCACATAAAACTATAAGCTTAACTGAAAAGTACTTTTTACCATTTCAGTTTCAATGTTTTACAATCAAATCCAATTGATTTATTACTAGATTAATAAATCTTTTGATAGCTAGAAGCTTCAGATTTATGGGTAATCAAGTAGATGATGTCATATCAAGTATGTACATCATTTAATGTGATGAAAAATTAGGCTTATGCCTTATCTTCACGTCTATTGAATCACATATATCAAAATGAATATGTTGCAATTGATTTTAGCTCTAGTTCATCTTGAAATGGAGTAAATGTTTGATTTCCTCTAAATGGAATTTATCACATGGTGATAATTTAATCATTATAAATTATCAATCACATTAAGCCTAGACGACGCATTCTTCATAGTAGCTTATGTGAAACAATCGTCTATACGATATACTAAAATTTTCTTCTTAAAGAAGAGTTAGTCATTTGAAAACAAACATTATCCACTTGATAATTTGTAACGCACATTCATTACAATAAAACCAGTTATTTAAGAACTAGACTCATAAATCTACAATTAAGGAATGAAGAAACTTAATCATTGGAAAAATCCAAAGATGAACCTATTTTCATTAAACCATATCATAAATTTTAATTTTGACAAATTATATGTGAATACAACACATTAAGTAGCTATTGGGTTTGCGCCCATTCCAAATATAGTCTACAAGTGTCAATTTTTAAAACTTCAACTCATTTTGTTTATAAATATCAATGTTTCTCATATAGGTTGTCGAAAATACACAAAGTTATCATGGTCCATACTCATGTCACATGTTGCACTTGAATCAATAATCCATAAAGGAAAAAATTCCATCAACAACATTGAGCAAAGTACAATATAATTCACTTTAGAATATATTACGTGTACTAGGTTGGACTTAGTGCTCTATTGCACAATGCCTCTATAGTGGCAAATTATCATATCAATGTTGTGATTTTACTATTTATTTCCTTTTGAACCTATTAAATTTATATTCTAATAGTTCAGACCCATTTGCATTGTTCTTCTTCTCTTTTAGATATTCTAATGCAAATTAGCATATGTTGTCTTAAGAACTATTTCCTTATGACTTTCCTTATACCAAATGCATTTCGGAAGAATCTTGGATATGAGAAGAACAGTTTCTATAATTTCCAAGACTCTTGTAACTATATTAAATGATCTGATTGTAAAAGAATGAGTTAAGTGCCATCACATATGCTCCCACTCAAAATGAAGAACTGATCACTAGTAAGAACTTCTTTCAATTTAGTGATCAAACTTGGCATGTCTCTTACATGAATTACAACAATTATATCACTTATAACACTAAGCAAAATTATACAGGTAATTGAATTCTTCCTCCCCCATGAAAGAAACATATTCTTATCATGCTTGAATTAGTTTGAGCCACTCTCTTTGAACTCATACATAACATTGTTCAAAGTATAAGAGGACTCTTTATTCCTCAAGCACAAACTCAAACTTCAACCTCTAGATAATCTAATAACTATCATTAAGAATCTAAATCTGATACAAATAAATTTGTAGTAGAAATCATTACTGATATTCTTTAATCAGTAATGGTGAGACTAAACACGTATACTAGGATTTAAGTCATTTATTATTAGCAAATGTGTGTTAAATACAATTGATTTGAACACAAACTTTCTAAGAAAATGTAAGCATTAACCCTAGTATCGAAAAAGATATAAATACCCCATCATCTACAAGGTGAAAGCACTTGCATTTAATTCAGTTCTATTCATCGTACAATAGTAATTATATGTGTTTTTATTGTTTGTTATAGTTCATTTAAGTATAAGTTATATCATTAAATTCACTTTGGACCCGTTGTTTTTAATTAGTTCACTTAACTAATGGCATTTAACGCTAAGTATTGGACAATTTTATTATGAATAATTATTGAAACTAATTTGGGATTCAATATGACATATTAGTCCTAGAAGTTTTATTAATGATATAAATATTTTATGCATTTTATATTTCTTTAAACAAGTTTAAAATATAAAATAATTAACAACATATAAATCAAATAAATCACTTAAATCTAGGCATAATAAAACACAATCCCAAAATTATTCAATAACAAAACATGCATAAAACTTGTTATTCAAAAATATAAATACACAAGCAAACACATATTAATGATGCTAAACAAATAACAATGGTTTATATTGTCAATAGCCATATAATATACTTAACATGTGTAACATTTTACGTCTTATTGGAATGAAATTATATACTAAGTATTATAATCCAAAAATTACAACAACATCTACTATGATGTTCATAATGTTCATCCTAGGTCAACTCATTAGATCTAGAGTTTTTTACTTTGATTGAACTTGGTGATAACAAATCAAATTATTTTAAAACGAACTCGAATGTCCAATTATTAAATAATTTGAAAATTCAAACAAATTGAAAATTAAATTTTTAAAACCATGATTTACAAAGTAATAAAATCAATACACACAAAAAATTGCATTTCTCTATGCAATACAATAAAATAATACACTATGTGTTATATATAAATTAACAAGTATACTTTTGAGAGTTGATTTTCTCATGTTCCTCTTGGCACTTTTCCACTGAATAGATTCTCGGAATTACGTGGGATTTGCATCATTATTGACCCATCTACAACATATGTCAAAAGGTCATTGTTAATATTACATAAATAATTAACTTAAATATATTACTAAAATATATTTTATATTATTTATACCACATATAAATTAAAGTTTAATTATTACATAAATAATTAACAAAAATCTATTTTATATTATTTACGAATATAAAATAATTTAATCATCATATAGATGGTTGATTATTTAAGCATATTATTAAAAATATTTAATTAAACTTAATCATCATATAAATGGTTGATTATTTAAGCATATTATTAAAAATATTTAATTAAACTTATATAACACATAAAATAATTCAAATAATCATCACATAAATAGTTAAAAAAGTAAATATATTACTAAAATATATTCAATGATATTATACCTCACATTTATAGTTAAATTCAACTATTATATAATAATTAATTTGGATATTAATGATATATTTAAATTTATGTAACTAATACAAATATATAAAGAAAATAATTATCAAAATTAATCAACATATGAAAAATTTTTCCATTATTTTCTAGTAGGTTCAAAATTATTTGCTAACCAATAAAAAATATTTGAAAAATTAAAAAAACAATTTTTCATAATTTTAAAGCATTTATTAACACGTAATAAATGAAAACTAATATTTTCTAAACCTCAAAAATTCTGAAAAAATAATCATTAAATCCAAAAAATATAAAAATCAGGGGTAGAAAAAATTTCAGAGCAAAATGACATCGTTTAGAAGGCTAAAACATGAAAAACTATCTGAACCGTCAGATGAGTGACACGTGTCACAATCAGGAGCAGCCACAAAGCAAGCTCGCGTAGAACATGTCACATAGGAATGAGGGGCCAACCGACACGTGAACCACACGCTCCAGCGCGAGTGGATAATCACCAGCGAAGAGTGTAGTACGTGAGCCGCCTTCCGGTGATCGGACTTTGGCAGTTCCACTCCTTTTCGCGTTTCGAGTCTGTTGGTGCTATCCATTTTACAAAAAAATGAACAGAAATTTACATGCACACAAAACACCACTTAAAATTGAAACTTTTTTCGACCAAAACCCACTTAAATTCAAAACTTTTTCCGACCAAAACACTCTTAATGGTTGCATTTTATGCTCCATACCACTCTCTCATTTTTTTCTGTTAAGCATACGTTTTTGAAGTACTTTGTACTTTGCACCCATTTTTCGTGCTATGTTATTTTTCTTTTTTCACTCAATGAATGGTTGCAATTTCTACTCCATACCATTCCTCACCTGCTACATAAGTCATTGGTTATCCTCTCTTTCTTTTGATTTTTCACTCTTAATACCCTCATCCTTTATTGATCAATTTCAAAGTATTATGGTTATAGTTTCCCAACACTTTAAACACACTCAAAACTTATAGGACTTATTCAAGAGTTGCATATAAAACTCATAGTAAGAATACTTCTAGATATTATTCCACTTAAACTTATCGGTAGCATTAAACTAAAACTATACAACTTATACTAATTCATGTTGTATTGAAATGTAAATCGAAACTTACTTGGAATGTTGCTTTCGAATGTTACGCACCACTCATCCTTGCCAAATTGATAAATGTTTTGCTTATAACGCTCAATTTCAACATGCGATCAAATTCGTAACAAAAATTTTGTCCGAAGTTTGCACTAACATCAAACTTGTAATACCTAACACTCATAATAACCTTGGAATATATGTTAGTATAGTATAGGTATGGATAATGTATAAATAAAATAAAAATCAAGAAAAATTTTCATTCTTCAACTTTTTTAATTTATTTGATTTTTTTTGGATTTTCGGGATTTTTTACAAATGCCCCCCACACTAAAGAAAAAAATGTCCTCATTGTGAGAGATTTTACTAAAAACGAAAACATGAAAAACAAACACCAGTCTAAAATTTGAAAAAGAAAAGAAAAGAAAAGAGTAAACCCGTTTATTATGAAAGAGAGTCCGGGGGCCCGTGTCTCGATCGCGAAGGCCTGTTGCGATTTTGATTTCCTTCAAAACAGGAACATAAGGTTATACTGCATATGTCATGGGCGCGATCTATAGTCACAGTCGTGACTTTCTTCAATTCTTCTATTTCTTCAATTTTTAGACTTAGTACCGTAGTCTCCTAGTAATTGATCTCTAGAATGCAGTTGCCTTCCCTGGCAACGACGCAAAAAAATTATTCGCAAAGTTTTTGTCTATACTCGTTTTGAAAGATTTATTCCCGGCAATGGTGCCAAAAACTTTTTCGCAAGGTTTTAACTCTACCGACTCTGAGGATTTAAATTTTATAAATAAGCCAAAAACCTTGTCTCTCACTTTCTTACCGAAAAGATAAGAGTTTAAAATACAAAAAGGTGTTGTCAATACCACTTATCTAAATAAAAAAATGGTGACCACCGCAAGTATACAATTATGATGTAGTTTTAAAAGATATTGAGCCCATAGAGAAGGAACCAGTTCTAAAGATCAACAAGAGGAACAGAACAAAAGAAAATAATTTAATTTATTTTGGAAGATTGGAATGATGGATGGATAGACAAATGTATGAAAAATTAGAGATGATAAAAAGTATACAGATATTCCCTACGAACAAGTATAGCAATGAATACATGCAAAATCATCAAAGATATTATGTACAATAGATTAATTTAACAGAATCGGTTTTAGACATTCAGATATTCTATTATTCACCCCAGAGCAACACATGAAATGACTTTTCTAAATCTAGTGTAAACCAATTAAGACGATTATATAAACCTGGATAACAATATTACTATGCTTAGTACGGGGTCGCTCTCACATAGCCATATTTAGCAAGTTAACATTCCAAAAATGTTATCTCACTAAACAACGTTATAATTACAGATTCAATGATTATACACAATCTCGTTAACCCCGAAACTACTCTTAAAGTTAACTCAAAAGCATATAACTTTATTAATATAAAAGACTCAACAAGAAATACACATTATGACACATAGACATATCATAAACTTTGAAATAGAAAGTATAATTAGAAAGCAAAGCAAAGTTGTAAGGTATGCAAGTGAATGCTAAATTTAATCAAACTGTATCCACTTTTTAATGGGAGTCATCAATTCCTGCAATTCCTGTGTCTACTTTGAATTCGGTCTCAACTCGTATAGAACCTCCGCTACGATGCTATTCTTTGTGACTATCGAATAAATGAATGTTGAAGAGCAAAAACTTTTATTGATAAGTGATTTGCAATTACACTTATACAACAAACTCTTGAATATGTAGAGAAATCTAGTGATTGAAATAATGTTCGAATCACTTATACATTTTATTGCCAACACTTATGCACATAGCGAAATCTAGATATTTTTACTCTCTATCTATGCGACACACTTATCATTCATGCCATACTACATAATCCACCATACCATTTCCCACTCTCTCTACAAAATTTGTGGGTTTTGAAGCTTATTTATAGAGTATGAAGGGTTGCGTTTATCCAAACGAAGAGTCGTGTCAATTGTGATTGGTTGAAGTGGTTTGATCTTATCCGTAATGAAAAGGCACCTTTTGATGATTGGTTGAATTCTAAAAGTTGTCTTTTCATTTGGTAGTTGATGTCGGTTTATCCTAGTTGATCGTTCTTATCCGGCGGTTGAAAGAAGAGAAGAGTTGATAAAAAATCGTTAAGGTTACAACCGTGAATACTTGGTTGGCAACTTTCTATTGTGAAAGTTAACAAATTGTGACCGTGATATGTGTGTCACGATCGTGACATGCCTTTTTCACATGATTCCTCTTTGCGATTTCTACTGATCTTTGACATCTTTGATCCTTTGCCAATTCTTTAAGTTCCACGCATCTTTTTGCACATTTTTCACTCTTTTTTCATAGATTTCCCACTTTAATCATTTTACTTCCAAGATTTACCTAGAACCTGCATTTGCATAAAAAACAACAACATACCACGTGAAATCTTTTATATGAAGTATAAAAATGACTTAAATATCATGATAATAAGTGTAATTATACACTTATCACTTATATGGGAAAAACCCAATGGGAAAAAATCCACATCAAGGTTAAGAGTACACCCTATTGTTCCTTAGGTGGGTGTAAAATATTGCTAGAGAGAGAATATGTTCCAAGTTTTAGGCAACTTTTTTCCATCTATCTCTCTCAGCCTATAGGTGGTAGGTCTAAAAACCTCATCAATTACATAGGGGCCTTCCCAGTTGGCTCCTAGCTTTCCCTTTCCTTCCAGATCTGTGAGGAAAATCGGTCTCTTAATACCAGATCCCCTTCTTTGAGCCGTACGTCTTTGACCTTCTTGTCATGATATCTTGCTATCTTTTCTTTGTAGGTTGCCATTAGTATGCAAGCCTACTTGCACCTTTCCTCTAGGATATCTAGATTGTGAAGTAAGTTAATGTTTGTTTACTCCTCATTGTAAAATTGAACCTGGTCTGAGGGAGCACCAATCTCAATTGGTATGACTGCTTCGACCCCATGAACTAACATAAATGGGGTTTCTCCAATCAATTTGCATGGATTCATCCGATATGACCACAACACATTGTTTAACTCCTCATCCCATGCTCCTTTTCTTCCTTCCAAATGCTTCTTTAGCCCCTCACGAAGTTTTCCATTGGTGACTTTCGTTTGACCATTCATCTATGGGTTTGATGAATGAGAAGTGTTGTTTAATCTTCAAATTGTTGCAGAAGGTGATGAATTCAGCCGCTATGAATTGTGACCCGTTGTCTGAGATGATCTTTTGGGAACACCAAAATGGATGATGATGTGGTACCAGACAAAGTCAATGACTCATTTTGGAGTGATGGTGCTCACTTCCAATGCTTTTACCCACTTGGAAAAATGGTCAACTGCCATAAGGATGAACTTTTTTTGCCGAATGGCTACAGGCATTGGACCGGCAATGTCTATTCCCCATGTGTAAAATGGCCACCAAGTGTAGATTGTTTTCTGAATGGTGTGCGGAACGTGGGATTTCCTTGTGTGAATTTGTCATTAGTGGAAAACTTATACGTACTTTTCCATGTCAAGGTTCATAGATGGCATGTAGTATCCAAAAAGCTTTATGTGACGGATCAGGGTGTCAGCTGCTTAATGGGATCCGCAAGCGCCTTCGTGCATCTTTGCAATGATATACTAGGCGGCTTCAGGTGTAACGTACTTTAGCCACCCGTCCATGTGAAATCACCAGTAGAGTTGATTTTCAATCACTACGTACCTTGCTGATTTCTTTTTATTATCTTGGCCACTTTTGATTTGTCACTTGGTAGCTTTTCATGGGCCAAGTAATTGATGTTTGATTCCATCCATTCGAGCTCAGTTTACTCTAGGAGCATGATATCTTTTGTCTCACTTGATGGCATTTAGATGACTTCAAATGGGCATTGAAGTGTTCTCCAGTCATCTTTTATTTAGGTGGGCTTTGCTAGCTGATCCACCTCTTCATTATTTACTCGAGATATATGTTCAACCTTTCATGTGGTTCCTTTTAACTCAATCTTAGATGTCAACCTTTGAACCTTCTCAAGGTACTTCAGCATTCCCGCCTCTTTGGTGGTGAAGTTTTAGTTGACATAATTGGATATGAGTTTTGAGTCGCTCATAATCTTCATGTGGTTTGGAGAGATTTCTTGTATGAGTTCAAGCCTTTTTATCATTGCTTCGTACTCCGCCACGTTATTAGTTATCGAATAGGCTAGCTTGGCTGCGTAGGTGAATTTGATCTTCTTAGGTCCATTGATCATAACTCATATTCCTGCTCCTTCTTGGGATGAGGCACCGTCTACGTAAACGATCCATTCTTCTATTTTTGGTGTGACATCAGAGTTAAAGCCCATGAACTCGGTCACAAAGTCCGTCAATACTTGTGTTTTCAGGGGTTTTTATACTTCATATCTTATGTTGAACTCGCTCAAGCAGATGGCCCATTCAGCCAGTCGACCAGATGTCTCAAGCCTTTGCAAGATCTTTTTCAGTGGGTGGCTTGTTCTTACGACCACGGTGTGGCCTTGAAAATAGGGATGAAGATGGATGGTTGCAGAGCTGAGTGCTAATGTCAGCATCTGGATTCATTGGTATCTTGTCTCTATGCCTCTTAGCATCTTACTAGTGTAGTACACCAGGTCTAGTCCTTCAGCGTATTCCTTTACAAAAACTGATCCGACCACTTCGTCAATTACCTCTAGGTACATGTATAGGTCTTCATCTGTTTTTGACCAGTTGAGTAGCGTTGTGTATCCAAGGAATGTCTTAATGCTGTTGAAGGCCTCCTAGCATACTTCATCCCACTTGAATGATTGGTCCTTCTTGATGGCCTTGTAGAATGATAGGCATCTCTTGGCCGAGAATGAGATGAACCGTCCTAAGGCATCGATTCGGCCATTAAGCCTTTGGACCTCTTGAAGAGTACTTGGTGGTTGTATTTTCATAATCGTGTCAATATTTTCATGGTTTACCTCAATTCCCCTCCGTGATATGAGGTATTTCAAGAACTTCCTCCTTTCACACCAAACATGCATTTTTCCAGATTTAGCCCGATTTAGTGTTTTTGCAAGGTTATAAAGACAGTTTGAATGTCTTCTATGAGGGTTTCCTTACTCTTTCTCTTTATGATCATGTTGTCCATTTAAACCTCGACCATGTGGCGAGTTGGTCCATGAACATGTCATTGACTAAACGTTGGTATGTTGCTCCGCCGTTTTTAATTCAAATGGCATGACCGTGTAGCAATAAGTTCCTTTATGAGTTATGAAGGGAAGTTTTCTCTGGGTCATCCAGGTGCATGGTGATCTGGTGATAGCCCGACTTCGCATTTAGAAGAGAGTAGATGGCGAAGCTGGCTATTGAGTCGACCAACTGATCGATGCTGGGAAGTGGGAAGCTATCTTTAGGAGTGACTTTATTGAGGTCAGTGAAGTCAACACACATTCGTTATGAGCTGTTTGGTTTCTTTACAAGGACTACGTTGGCAAGCCATTCAGGGTAATGCACGATCTTGATGTGGCTAGTTGACAATAGTTTTTTTTATTTTCGCTTCCATTGCCCTTTGTTTTTCTAGAGAGTGATTTCTCTTCTTTTGCTTAACTATATCCGCGTTAGGGTGAAGGTCCAGTTTATGTTTGATGACTTCAGTAGGGATGCTAGGTTTATCATCATTGCTCCAAGAAAAGGCGTTTTGTTCTTCCTTAAGAACCGTGCATATGTCACCCTTGATGTTGTTGTCTGAGTCTTTAGTGACTTTCACTTGTCTTTGTGGAGATATCATGTACATCTCTAAGTCTCCAACCGACTTAGCTTTCTCTTCTTTCTTTGACTCATCACCTTCCGAGTTAGTTTTAATTGATGTGAGGTATGTTTCGTGATCCACCCGGGGGTTCCCAAAGATGACAACTGCCCCCCAACTTGTAGGAATTTTCATTACCAACCTTCTCATGGAGATCAGCGAGTTGGTGTCCACTAGGATTGGTCTTCCCAGAATGATGTTGTAGGCGATAGGAATTTCGACCACGGTGAATTCCAATTGTGCTCCTTGTCCCCCATTTCAAGTTTATGCTTACTTTTCCCAACACTGGGACCGTGTGGCCAGTTAGCCCTACGAGTGGTGAGTAACTAGGGAATATGTGATTTTTTGCGATGTGTGGTTGTGCTAGGGCTTGTTTAGTGATCAGGTTGACTGAGCTGCCAATGTCTATTATAACCCGTCTGATTATGTAGCCTTCAATGCCAACTTCTATCACAAGTGGGTCAGGTCTTGGTCGCTTGAATAAGTTATACTTGGTGAAGAGATCTTCTTCCTCCTTCTCCCCTAAATTTTTATCCGTGTGCCTGGGTAGCTTTGATGACGTTTTCGAGTCGGGCTTGTTGCCAATCATGAGAACCACGCCTTTGTTCCACCATTTGTGCCATCTCTTATCTTCCTTATCTCTTTTGTCATCGTCGTTTGACCACTTGGTGATGCCTTTGATGAACTATTCTAGCTTACCCTCTTCGATGAGTTGGTGGACTTCGTTCGCGAGGACTCAACAATCATTTGTGTGGTGGCCCTTGGCCCTATGGAACTCATAGCAGTTGCTCATGTCTTGTCCTAGTTTTGGCTCGCGGGTTACTCTTGTTGTGAGCGGACGACATGGAATGCGATGGGCTGAGAGTTGTGTGAAATGAGAGGCGCGGTCCATTGGGGTGTTTTTGTGAAAATAAATTACTAGGTCGAGGACCCGAAAGGTTTGAAAGAGAAAGCCAAAATGATTTATATCATCACAACCCGAATCTACTATCTCGTAGTGTAGAGTCACCACCTTGATTAGCTCTTCTAGGAATTAAAGTCCTGTGAGGCTTAATGTTCAGGGGAAGACCCACCAAGACAGAGAGATTCAGGTTCAGGATAAGTTGCTTACTTCTTGTTGGATCACATTATATTACATTTACAGAAAACCACATTTCTAAATTATGCATAATCGAACTTAAGTCATTTTTGTGTTTATAATTATGATTTAAAGTGCATGCGGAAAGCAGTAAATCCATACATAAAGTAGTAAATAAATGCGAAAAAATAAAGATTACAAATTACAAAACCTCGAGGAATGCAACCACCCGCTTAATCTATTAATTACATTTCCTGAAAAAATATTTGAAATACCCGAAGGAAAATGAAAATCCTAAACATACATCTAACCTAATCTACTTGCATTCATGAAGGTTAGCATAAGATATTGCATGACATTTGCACGTATATTCGATTTGAATTTGAGGAAGCCCGTGTGGCCTAATTAAAATATCGACTGTTGAGGATTTCTTATTTAGGGATAAAATAATTCATTTTAGTTACAAATATTTTGCTCATTTTAATAGAGAAAATGATCGTATGGCAAGAATGTGGGGACTGTTATCCGGGAATTTTAATTCCCTTCGTGGGAGTATTCTAACATGTATCTACAAGAAGAAATAGACTAGAAGAAATAAAAGTTACATGAAAGAATAATTAAATACAATAAAAATTAAATAATAAAACGATAAAGAATTAATCCTAGGTCAACATGTAGAATAAAATATAATACAGAAATAACGGGAAGAAGCAACTCTAGGAACTCATAGGCTTACCCTTTCGGTGCATATCCGCTTGATCCTTGGGAGCGCTCCTCATTAGTCTTTAGTTTAGTTTTGTGATTAAAATGTATTTGGAATTAAAATATGTTTTTAATTCGAAAAGAAGTTTTAGAAAAAGATGTCATTGCTAAAAGCCAAAGTACTTTTTTCTTTTTTTCTGAAACTTTTCGGGTCCTTTTCAATGAAAATTCCCCGACTATTTATAGGGGAATTTTCCCGAAAAATTCAAGATTGGAAAAATTTCGACGAGGGGGATGTCCTCGCCAGAATGCGAGTGAGGCTAGTGTTGGCTTCGCCAGAATGCTGGCGAGGCCAGCTATCCCCAATTTTTAGACTTTTTTAAATATTATTATTATTAATATTTTTTCTATTATATCAATTAATTAATTAAATATACCTTTAATCAATTTGTACTAAAGTCTAATTTTTCCAAGCCCTTAAATATATTAATTTTAAAGTCCTTTAAAAAATTTAGTGACGAGGAGAACTCCCATTTGACGATCGTTGGATAATTGAAAACTATGTGATTCAAGGTTTAAATCCTGAAAAGTCATCATCATCGAACGCGCTAGCTAGTACAAAATCTTATGCTCACAGCTACCCCTTGTGTGATCGCTGCTGGTTAAATAGCTAGTATGATCACACGAAATGAGCAGATGGATCAAGAAAATACCTGATCGATGTGGTTGGCAACTTTTAATCCTCGATTGATAATGATTGGTAACCCTTGTGGGCGGGTCAACCGTTACTTTCTACGGTATCCCATTAGTAGTCAACAACTGTTTCTTTCTTCAATTGCTGTCATTGAGTGCCCCTTGTGAGTTGACTTTCGGTTCATTTTGACCCTTGGAACTGTTGAGCAGGGTGCCTGAATCTGTTTCATAGGTGACCCAATGTAGAAAAAATGTCAATTTATTTCCTGTGACAAATTAGAAAAAGTAAACATGTATTGTTGTATAATGTTTTAATTATTTGATTGAGTTTATGCGAAGAAAAAAATTTTTTCCCCTTCAATCAAAAATTAAAACATGATAAAATAATAAATTTAACGATTTTAAAGAATTTCAGGGATGTCCTATAGACCGCTCTGTCATGTTAGGAGGCTTTTATTGGAGAACTGAAAAAGAGGTGGGGTCCATGCCTTTTTCCTATAAATAAAGGCATTCTCCACCTTTCCCAGTCACTTTCACTTCCTTCTTCCTCTCTCTACTTTCTTTCTCTCCATTTTATCTCTCTAGCAAACATGTTGTCTATGATTCTGGGGAGGAACTTTCATCTTAAGAGGAGGCTTAAGCCTCAACCGAATGATCACCCTGATATATTTACCGTTGACAATGACGGGGCTTATGGTTTGATGGAGATTGATACGTTGCTTGGTCTTACACCTACCACCCCCATAGTGACATTGGATATGGACCTTCCTGATCAATTTCATCTTTCCAGGGTTCAGGTATTTTTAAAATTCAACTTTTTATGATTTTATTCATTTTTGGCTCCTTAGGAAATAAAACTGAACAAAAACTTAATTCATGTCACAGAATTTAGCTTATAATATCGAAAAAAAGAAAATTTAGAGTTAGGAATGAAATAAAAAGTTCGCTAGATTATTTCCCAGCGAGGCTCTTTTGAGTTTTCCATTTTTTTTATTTTTATTTATTATTTTTTTAACAAAAATAAATTTTTGTTAAAAATGAAAGTAAAAAGAAAAACTGTACTATTCATGATAAATATACGGATAAAAATGTTACCCGAATGAAATAAAAAATAAAAAATAAATAAACAAAGAAATTTGATGATAAAGAAATATTTTCAAGGGTAGATGAAATGAATTTATGTTTCGTCAATTCTTTTAGCCGAAATTTTTTTTAACCTATAGTTGATCCCGCATTGTTCCTCTATTTGCAGTCTCCCATTATTCGTCCTACGGGCGGTTATTCCACCATTCAGACTTTGTGGCGACATGCCGCAATGCAGCCCGAGCTCGCCCAGGCCATTGCGGCCACTGATTTGGTGATATAGTCCGGTTATTGTAGTCGACGCAGCTTCCTTATGCAACGTTAGTGGAGTTGGCCTAGTGATGGTGTGTTGTTATTCACACTTTTCATCTTGCCATCAGGAAGGTTACCATCACTCCTTCAAATATTCTGGTGATTACCGGCCTACCTTGATCCTGGAATGTAATTTGCTTCGACGCATTCATGGAGCGATTTTATGCAGGCCTAGCTGTTTATTAGCAGATTGTTGATTTATTCAACGTTGACCCTAGGTGTAAAGAGTTCCCTTATCGAGAGTTAGTTGATTAGTGGATCGGTCAGTCATCCATCTCAACTAGGGAGATCTTACTCAATGTTCGATCCTTATCATCACAGTTTCGGTCACGAATAGTGGGATAAACTATGGGTTGGTTCCTCACTTGAGCGACATTGAGGGTATTAACGACCTTAATTTGCATCGAGCGATATTGGCTCAGACATATTTCACCTTTGATTTGGCTATGAGGGCCCATCATAGATCGCGCGATGTTGCCCTATGATTCTTCAGGTATATTTTGCTTGTTGTCGATATATGTTGATTCTTTCCAGCTTTTACTAACTAGTCGTATATTTATCTCTTTTTTGATTTCACAGGCTTTGGCTTTCTCTTAAAGATTTCTCCCTTCTCCACGATTTTCCAATGTTCTTGCAGACTCTCCCTACTTCGCCCGGATCAGTTTAACCTTTGACAGAGACATCCTATCATTAAAGGATTACCAAGAGGACCTCCATGGGTTAACACTTGATCAGATGACAATTCTTATTTTATTTTGAGTAATTTATTCCCTTGTCCCTTGTCACTCGTTATCCTAACTTGAGTTGATTGTATTTTCAAGTCGATCGTAACCCTTGGAAGGGGCTCCCAAGCTACCGGATGACAAAGGAGATCCAGAAGGAGGTGGACCAAAACCGCTTTATTTTGGAGGGTCCCAAGTTGCGGGAGTGGTACTTTGGCGAATGTATTCAGTTATGGCTGAAGAAGCCTGTGATCGAGAGCTGTATCCCTCCTATACCTCCTATCAGGCTATTCTGGGCATAACTGGTGATCACAGATCCGGAGGAGAGGTATCTATTTTTGAAAGAGCATGGCTTGCATGTCTCTGGTAGGCGCGGTGATTACAAGGCTTTTATCCAGGATATGCTAATTCCGTTACGCCCCACGACATAGGCTATATTGATCGGCCTCGTGTTCAGCCGCGTAGTCGGGGAGTAGGCGGTCCTACTACTGGTGCTAGCGGTACTGGTGTGGGTTGTCAGGTATGAGAGTCATACTAGATTAACCTTTCCACCTTTTATTGATCTTGTTTCTGACTATAACTTGTTATTGCAGGAGGCTACCTGAAAGAGGGCTTGGGTCCTAGATTTGATGCCCCTACCATACATCTGAGTTTTGCTTTCTCTAGCATTATTTAGGGGAGACTGACGATCCCCCTGGATATGACCTTTTACTTGATGCACTTCCCGGGAACGGAGGCACATATGTTCCTTCCTCTGAACCTCCATATACTCTCTTTTGACCCTTTCGATGCTACTCACGTAAGCCTTTGATTAGCTTATTCATTCTCAAACATGGTGTATTCGTTTCAAAATGTTTGATGCTCCTTTGTTTATTTTGGATGTAGTTCACTCGAGAGGAGATGGAGCGAGTGGTTTAACATTCCCTCGCCATAAGGGACATGATGTTGGCGGATCATAAAGCTACGAGGGTACATTTTGCTTCTTGACCTATTTATGCATGTATAGTGGATTATCTTATGCTTGATGTATGTGATTGTGATTTTTGTATGTCATGATTATTGCAGGCGCTAGCAGCGAGGGGCATTGATTATGAGTTACGTTACCAGGAGCTCAAGGGTCGCTTACAAGAGTTATTCATCCACCATCAGGACCTGAATACCTACTATCGAGGTCTGGACACTATCCACAAGGATTTGGATGCCCCTCATCGGACTTGGAAGACCGTTACCAAGGTCTGGATGCTCGGTATAAGGAGTTGCTACGGCAAACCACCTAGTCTACTCGAGTTCGAGAGGAGGAGCGGGCTAGCCCCGCCATAGTGGACTTTCTATCCATTGATTTAGCTACCCTGATCTGAGAGCCTAATGCCGAGCCACTGCTTTCTCTTGAGTGGGATAACAACTAGATGGAAAGCTTGCATAGACTATAGAAAATTAAATGCAGCCACTAGGAAAGACCATTTCCCTTTATCATTTATAGACCAAATGTTAGAAAGGATATCAGGTCATCCATTTTACTATTTTCTAGATGGACTCTCTGGATATTTTCAAATTCATCTTAGGCCAGATGACCTGGACAAAACCACTTTCACATGTCCATTTGGTACATTTTCTTCTAGAAGAATGCCTTTTGGGTTTGCAAAGCTCCAACTACTTTTCAAAGGTGTGTTTTTGCTATTTTTAGTAAGTATGTGGAGGATATTATGGAAGTTTTTATGGATGATTTCAAAGTATACGGAGATTCTTTTGAGAAATGTCTAGAGAATTTGGATATAGTACTTGTTAGATGTGAAGAAACTAATTTGGTATTGAATTGGGAGAAATTTCATGTTTATGGTTAATGAAGGTATAGTATTAGGTCATAAAATAGATGAGAAAGTAATTCATGTAGACGTAGCAAAAATTGAAATCATAGAGAAATTACCTCCTCCCATAAATGTTAAAGGAATAAGATCATTTCTAGGCTATGTTGGATTTTACCAAAGGTTTCTTAAAGATTTTTTGGTTATAGCTAAACCTTTAACTAATTTATTAGTTAAAGATGTGAAATTTGATTTCTCTGCTGACTGTTTAAAAGCCTTCAACACCTTAAAACAAGCATTAGTTTTGGCACCCATAATTGTTAAACCAAATTGGTCTCTACCATTGGAATTGATGTGTGATGCAAGTGATGTAGCTGTAGGTTGTGTATTAGGACAAAGGTATGAAAAGAATTTGCATGCAATTTACTATGCAAGTCACACTTTATGTTCTACAAAATGCAGTTACACCACCAATGAAAAAGAGATGTTAGCAGTCGTATATGCATGTGACAAGTTTAGATCATATTTAATAGGGATCATGCTACTTAAAGATATTTGTTGCTAAAAAAGATGCCAAACCTAGATTAATAAGGTGGATCCTTCTTTTACAAGAATTTGACTTAGAAATAAGGGACAAGAAAGGAAGTGAGAATTTCGTAGCTGATCACTTATCTCGTTTAGAAGATGATAAGGGACCTATAGGTGAAACTGGTGATATTAATGAATTCTTTCCACATGAAAATCTTATGTTTGTCAAACATACTGTTAATCCATGGTATGCCTACTTTGCAAATTACTTAGTTATGCATACTTTACCCTCTAATTTAGATTCTAATGGTAAGAAGAAATTTCTTAAAGATATTAGATCATTTATGTGGCATAACCCTTATTTGTTTAACGTATGTGCTGGTAGTATTATTCGCAGATGTATAGATGATACTAACTTTTCTTCAGTTTTAAGTCATTCCATAATAGCTTATATGTAGGACATTTAGGACCAGCAAAAACCGCTGCTAAAGTCTTAGAAAGTGGATTTTATTGGCTAATATTGTTCAAGGATGCTAGAGGTTTTGTTTAGAATTGTGATAATTGTTAGAGAACAAGAAACATAAGTCGAAGAGATGAGATGCCATTGAAAAACATCTCAGAAGTAGAGTTTTTTTATGTTTGGGATATAAACTTCATGGGACCATTTCCTACATCTAATGGTAATAATTACATTCTAGTTGTAGTTGATTATGTTTCAAAATGAGTTGAGGCTAATGCATATAGTAAGAATGATGCTAGAGTAGTTGCTAAGTTTCTTAAGTAATTATTCAGTAGATTTAGAGTTCCTAGGACCATTATTAGTGATGGAGGTCCACATTTCATTAATAAGACTTTTGAAAGCCTAATGCAAAAGTATGGAGTACATCATAGGATTGCTACCCCATATCACCCTCAAACTAGTGGTCAAGTAGAAGTTTTTAATCGAGAAATTAAGTGGATTCTTGAAAAGACTATCTTAAATTTTAGGAAAGATTGGTCTACTAAGTTAAATGATGCATTATGGGCTTAGAGAATAGCTTCTAAGATACCTATTGGTATAACTCCCTATAAGTTGGTTTACGGAAAGGCTTGTCATTTACCAGTAGAATTAGAACATAAGGCTTCATGGGGCTTTAAGAATTTAAATATGGATTTACACAAAGTTGGTGACAGAAGAAAGCTGGATTTAAATGCATTCGAAAAACTACATTTATCATCATATGACAATGCAAAGATCTACAAAGAGAAAACAAAAAGGTGGCATGATGCAAAAATACGGGAAAAGAAGTTTAAAGTCGGGGATAGAGTTCTATTATATAATTCCAGGTTTCGTTTGTTCACTGGAAATCTCAAATCTCGTTGTAAAGGACCTTATGTAGTTATTTAAGTGTTTGATAATGGGGATTTGGAATTGAAATCCAAACATGGGGAAATATTCCGAGCTAATGGTCAACGATGCAAACTTTATCTTGAAAATGAATTTGAACAACAAGACGTTGATGTTCAATTATTATCTTCACCTTGATTACTCAAGGTATAAATTAGTAAATATTTATCATTTGTATTTAACAATGTTTGTTTGTGTTTCTAAGTTATTTTAGGTCGAAGTCTAAAATTGAAAATTAGAAAGTTAAAGAAGATTGGGACCGCGACATTCAACTCATGCTCGTGAATGTTGGGAATCAAAATTTTCTATTTCTATCATGAGGAAGATCACGATCACGATAAGCCTTAATGATCGCGACATGGGCAAATTATAACCATTATAGATCGATATCTAACACGTGACAGATGGCTAAAATCGCCATTAACGGCTATATTGTTAATTATGACCAATTAGAGACCTCTTAAACCTCTATAAATAGGTCTTAAGTTGAACCCTAGCCACCACAACTTTCAAAAGCTTTCAAAAATTCTGAAATTTCTTCCTCTTCAATCTTTAACATTCAACCTTTTCTTCTTAACCTTTACACTTCAAAACAATCAAGATGCCTTTAAAGAAATATGCAAATAGAAGAGAAAGCCAAACATACTAAGAGGAGTATGATTGTCCTTTCCCTTTAAGGATATGAGAAGAAGGCAAATGCTTTCAAAAGCTTAAAAATTGGATATCACGGGAATGATATTCCTAGATTTGGTCTTCTTGGAAACATTGAATCTCCGTAGAGAGATAGAGGTTTATCTTTCAGCTCTTGGACTCACAAAGTTTATGGATTTGCATTTTCCACAAAATCGAGATTGGATTCTCGAATATCTAGTAACATTCGACTTTGAAGATGCAAGGAAGAGGGATATTGTAATCAAGGATAACATTACACCATCACAAGAGAGATGATGGGTGAATGGTTTGGATTCGAGATCGTTAATTCATCGAGCATGATGGATTCTTTTCAACCAAATCGAGTTTGGGTAGAATTATTGGGTCAGAGAGTCTTTGATTCCAAAAATTCTCCTAATAAATTTATTAAGGATGAGTGCATTCTTCTTCTCCACAAATACCTTTCCACTTCGGTATTTTATCAAGTAGAGAGTACAAAGTGCAAAAGAAAGATTTGTTTGTTCTTTCTTATGCTTTGATGAAACAAAACGTGAAATTCATGGATATTATATAGGATATGATGAAGAAGAATTCTACAAGCATGAGGAACAAGATTGGAGTGGCCGAAATTGTCATCGCTATCATTTTGGGTGCAAGAGGTGAACTCCCCTATGTCCAACAACTGGGTGAGTATTTTCGCTATATGGATGGGCCATATTTAAAGAATACTGGACTTCTTCAAGAGAATGATGGTTTATATTCTTTCTACTCCTACTCCAACCAAACCAAGAAGTTAAACTAAGCTCATGAAGATTCTTCCTTCGGACCATCTAATCCAACAGTTAGCCATCGACATGGAAAAGCTCCAATGCTTGAAGTAGAAGAAGATGAAGAAGAAGAAGATGAAGCTTTGGAAGATTGGAAGGCGAGCATGCAACACAAATTACACAATTGCCAAGTGGAACTTGGAGTTATTAAAAGAGACATGAAGATTCTTAAGAAGAGTAAGAAATCGATGCTTCGAAAATTACTATCCTTCTTTCAAAAACAAAATTGTCAATTCACTCCTAGTCCCCTAGATTCTCCTTCACAATAAAATGGGTTTACTCTTTTCTTTACTTTTTCTGTTTCAAATTTTTAGACAAGTTTTTAATTCTGATTTTTATTAAATGTCTCACAATGAGGATATTGTGTTCTTTTGTGTCGAGGAGCATCTGTAAAAATCCTGAAAAATTCAAAAAAATTAAATAAAATTAAAAAATTGAAGAATTTGAAATTTTTTTGTTATTTATACATTATCCATTCTTATACTTTATTAACAATTGTCCAAGGTTATTCTGATTGTTCGGTATTGCAAGTTTCATGTTAGTGCAAAATTTGAGCGCATGTTGAATTTGAGAGTTATTAGCACAACATTTATCAATTTGACAAGGATGAGTGGTGAGTAACATTCGAAAGCAACATTCCAAGTAAGTTTTGATTTATATTTCATTGCAACATGAATTAGTATAAGTTATATAGTTTTAGTTTAATGCTACCGATAAGTTTAAGTGGAGTAATATCTAATAGTAATTCTTACAATGAATTGTATATGCAAATCTTGAATAAGTCTTATAAGTATTGAGGGTGTTCAAAGTGTTAGAAAACTATAGCCATAATACTTTGAAATTGATCAATAAAGGATGAGGGTATTAAGAGAAAAAAAATCAAAAGAAAGAGAGGATAAACATTGAGTTATGCGAAAGGTGAGGAATGGTACGGAGCAGAAACTGCAACCATTCAATGAGTGAAAAAAGAAAAGAAATCATAGCATGAAAAATGGGTGCAAAGTACAAAGTATTTCAAAAACATATGCTTAAAAGAAAAAAATGAGAGAGTGGTATGGAGCAAAATGCAACCTCTGAAAAAAGGGGAGAGTGGTATAGAGCATAAAATGCAACCACTAAGAGTGTTTTAGCATATTACGTTACTTAAAAAAGCCTTGAGAGAAAATTACTCAAAGTGTGCTTTCTATGTCCTTTATACTTTATATTATACTTAAGAGAAGGAAATATTCGAGTATGCATATTAAGCTTATATGAAGATGCGATTCAGTTGAACCTCCATTATGGGCAAAGGTATGCAATTAGACTATATGAATTGCACATTACTAATTTGTGGGAAATTTTGAACTTCTACTTGAATCTTATGCAACGTGGGAATGTGGTACTCACTATAATAGTCTTTCACCAAATGAGGTACAAACTTGAATACTATTTTATGCACTTCTGTTGAATTTACCTTGAGGACAAGGCAAAAGTTAAGTGTGGGGGTGTGATAAGTGTATAATTACACTTATTATAATGATAACTTTACACATTAAACACCATAGTTTAAGTCATTTTTATACTTCATATAAAAGATTTCATGTGTTATGTAGTTGTTTTTTATGCAAATGCTGGTACTAGGTTAATCTTGGAAGTAAAATGATTAAAGTTGGAAATCTATGAAAAAAAGAGTGAAAAATATGCAAAATGATGCGTGGAACTTAAGGATTTGGCTTAGGATCGAACCTGTCGAAGATCAGTAAAGTTTCAAGAAGGATTCTGAAGAAATATACAATTCAAGGTCGCAACTTAGTATTCTTCAGAATAGAAAGTTGCCAATCAAATATTCACGATCTCGACATGTACTTCACGGTCGCTACTTTGACAGTTTTTTGGTCAACTCCACTCAACTTCCAACTGCCAGATAAGAACGATCAACTGCCATCAACTACCAAATGATAAAACACCTTTTGGAAGTCAACCAATCATGAAAAGGTGCATTTCCATTGTGGATAAGATTAACCCAGTTCAACCAATCACAATGAAGTGATGCAATCTTTCACCAATGGACACAACTCATCTTTTGGATAGACGCAACCCTTTGTGCTCTATAAATAGGGCTCCAAACATTTTCGTGGCATGTATGGTGTGTGGGCACTTAATATGACATAGAGGGTATATATGTGTGAAAATCGTGTAGATTTCGTTTTGTTCTAAGTTAGTGAGAAAATGTATAAGTGATTCGAATCTTATTTCGATCATTAGATTCGTCCACATATTCGAGTTATTATTGTATAAGTGTAATTGGAAAACACTTATCAATAAAAGTTTTCATTCTTCAATATTAGTTTGTTCGATATTTACAAAGAATAGCATCCTAGCGGAGGTTCTGTACTAGTCGAGATCGAATTCAAAACAGATGTAGGAATTGCGGGAATTGATGACTCCCATTAATGAGTGGATATGGTTTGATCAAATTTAGCTTTCACTTGCATACCTTACAACTTTGCTTTGTTTTCTACTTATACTTTCTATTTCGAAGTTTATGATATGTCTATGTGTCATAATGTGCATTCGGTGTTGAGTCTTTTAATTAATCAAGTTATATGCTTTTGAGTTAACTTTAAGAGTAGTTTCGGGGGTAACGAGATTATGTATAATCACTGGATCTTTGATTATAACGCTATTTAGTGAGCCAACATTTTTGGAATGGTAACTTGCTAAATATGGCTATGTGAGAGCGACCCATACTAAGCATAGTATTATTGTTATCTAGGTTTATATACTCATCTTAATTTGTTTGCACTATATTTAGAAAAGTCATTTCATGTGTTGCTTTGCTTTGAATAATTGAATATCTAAATATCTAGAACCGAATTTGTTAAATTAGTCTAGTGTATGTAATATTTTTGTTGATTTTGTATGTTTTCTTTGCTATACTTGTTTGTAGGGATAATCTATACTGATTTCTTCTACTTTAATCTATATACATTTGTCCACCATTGTATCCCATCCTACCCTATAAACAATAAAATCATTTATTTTATTTTCTTTGTTCCGTTACTCTTGTTAGTCTTTAGAACTGGTTCCTTCCCGGTGGGTTCGATATCTTTTAAAACTACATCGCAAATGTATACTTGCAGTTATCATCATTTTTCTATTTGATAAGTGTTATTGACAACACCTGTACTTTAAAGCCAAAATCTTGTGGACAAGTTATTAAACTTATCAGTAGAAAAGTGGTGAACATAAGCCCTATTAGCAAAAGCATAATGAGTTTGGGCTATGAGGCCTTCAATACCTCGCTTCTAGGCTTATGAATACTGCCCTTGTCCGTGATGCCCTAAAGTTCTGCGATTCGGCCACGCACGTTTTCCACTTTCTTAACCTTGAGATTTTCCCCTTGGTCACGGAGTATCATGCTATATTAAGGCTTCCTTTTTCAGAGAATCCAACTCCTTCGTTCCTAGTGAGGCTTTCCTTTGCATTTCCTACATTCCAATTTGGAGGTGAGGATAAGTTACGAGGATTGTGAAATTCAGAATCAACCAAGTGTTTTTTATCTGCCCCTCCCGACGTCGAGTTTACGTTGTTTTCAACTGGTGTGTGACTACCCCTAGCTCCCATCTCTCATGGCCTTCCATTGTGGCCCTACTTCTCCTAGTAGAGTTTATTTTTTTTATAGGACAAGTTACCCCATTCCATTTGTTGTATGTCACTGACCCACTTTCCACAGGTCTTTCTCCTGCGGCTTTAGCTTTAGCGGAGAGTTTGTTCACATGGATGCTGCTACAATGAACCCGGACTTAGTGGGTGACCACTTTGCTTTACTCAAGGTATATCTTCTCGACTTTTCCTCTTCGTGAATTCCATTCTCTTATTTGAATGAAATGCTTGCAGGTGTTGTTGTTGGAGAAGCTTCGTCTGACTATCGACCATCATTTGGTCAAGGCATGATATCTTCCCTCACATTTACAATCTTAGACCATTTGTCAAAAAGGACCACCATACACTAAGTGAGGAGGCTTGGGAGATTTTGCATCCTTATCGAGCTTTCAAGATTTGTTGGCTTAGTCCTTGGTTGGAGATTCCTTTCATAACTACCAACATACACGACTCGGGCGTACTATTGATGGGCTTATTCAACGTCACCTCCTATTCTCCTTCTTGCTTGTGTAGGCTATACGGGAATCAATAGCGAGTTCTTAGGTTACTGTGTTCGACTTGCTTCCACGAGTTCAGTCCCTACATTCCAAGTGCTATAGAGGACTATGAGTGCGAGCTATTTTTGTTGCTTTTGATTATAGTGCCTCAGAGACCACTGATAATGATGAGTTTTATTATAGGTGGCTAGGCGAGATCAAAAGTCCTCTGAATGCTGACCAGCATCTTAGGGTGTCACGCAAGAGGGAGAGGGATGAGGATGGTTTGGACACTCTCCCTCATACTTCTAGGAAGCATACCTGGTGGAATGATTGGCACCCATAGATCACATATATTTCTTTATCATGGACTTTGACATTTGTTTTCTAGACTATGTATTCGATTTTTTTTTACATTATGAGACTTATCAAGGCTTTTTAATTGGAATTCTTTATGTTTACTTGTAATATTTTGTATGCATACACCCATACAACATAAACATAAATCTAGCAACAATAATGACATTTTAGTAATAATTTTGAAGAGGGTACAAATTTTCCAATGATTTGAGTCCTGCCACTAGTTAGCCTAAATCAAGTTTTCTAACTCGTGGTCTCTCTATACCTCACATTGCCCTAGTATTTGCCTGAGCCACCCTTTACGGGTTTTCAACTCAGTGGACTTTTATTATTTCTTTTACAAAGAAAGGTCTTAATTGTTACCCAGCTAGCCAAGTCTCAACTAACGGATTTACTTTTCACACTTTGCTCTCTTCTTTGTGTACTTCTTTTTTCAGATTTATTTCATTTAACCCTAAACTTGGTAGCGCTTGAGACTTTCTTGGTTAATTGGGTTGATGAATTCATTCCCATCAATGTCCATGATCTTGAAGATTCCCTTACTTAGGATCTTCTTTACGAATTAAGGACCTTCCTAGTTTGGATGAAACTTCCCCTGAATATCCACATTCGATGGTCTCATTTGCTTTAAGACAAAATCTCTTGCCTTTAAAGGTTGGTATCTAAACTTAACCCAGTTCTTGTATGCTATAGCCATGCGTTGTTGATACATTTATAAGTGGTCTAATACCTTCAGATGTTGTTCATCTATCATATTCAGCTGCTCGAATCTAACCCTTGGCCACTCTGATTCCTTTAATTTCTCTTCCAGGGATACCCAAAGAGATCTCACTTCCATTTTAACTAGTAGGACTGCTTCCATCCCATACACTAGCGAGAATGGGGTTTGATCAGTAGGGGTTTTCACACTGTTCATGTACTCCCAAACTGCGAATGGTAGTTTATCAGCACAATCTCTATGGTGACTACCATTTTGCTCAAAATCTTCTTGAACAATTCGTTGGTTGCTTCTACTTACCCGTTGGCTAGCGGTCTGTAAGGTGATGAACAATGGTGTTCCATTCCATAATTTTCTATCAAATATGCTGTAGAGGCATGAAACTGAACCCCATTATATGATACAATGTGATGCGGGATACCATAGCAAGTGAAGTTATACGTTTCTACGAACTTGGCCATCTTCTTAGCGGTGATGTTGGTGTAAGACTCGGCGTCTATCCATTATGAAAAGTATCCACTACCACTATAAACTAATCTCCATTAATTGAACTAGGCCAAATTTCTCCAATGATATCGATGCCCCATATTGAGAATGGCCAAGGAGTAGATAAGCTATGAAGATTGGATGAGGTTAAGTGACTGATGTCTGTGTAGATTTAGCATTCGTGGCATTTTCGTACTTCAACCACGAAATCTAAAACCATTGTTATCCACAAAAATAGCCTTGAAGCTAAATTTTCTTTTCAAGAGCTAGCCGATTCATGTGGGGTCCACAATCTCCTACATGCATTCATTGGATGACAAACAATGCCTCTTTTTCAATGAGACATCTTAGTATTAATCCTTAAGAGTTTGAACAAATCTCCGTTGACTTATCTAAATTGTACTACTAACCGTCGCAAGGAGGTCTGTTCTGAGTTCGTTATTCCATCCAGATATTCTCCCATTCGTAATAACTTCTCAAAGTCGAAGAACCAACTGCCAAATGGCTTGTTCATCCTTTGTTTCCACTAGCCTACAGAACAACTGTTCTTTGGTTATTTGAAGGATAACATGATTTATTAGCTAGACCTGGGGGCCTTTCCACGTTGATGCCAGTGTAGTGAGTGCATTTGCCATTTGGTTTTCATCTCTTGACAAGTGTTTGAAAACACATCTCGTAAATTTTGGGATACCTTCCAAACAACTTCCACATAGGGACAAAGTTATTCCTCTTTGATTTCCCAATTTCTAGTGACTTGTCTGATAACTAGTGCAGAGTCCCCAACAACCAAAACTTCTTTTGCTCGAACTTTCCTAAGTGTCTCTAACCCAAAAAGATAGGTTTTATATTTCACGCCATTGTTCGTTACTAGGAACTCTAAGCATTTTGAAAGTTGTATGACTTCGTTCTGCAAGGTTATCAAAACAACTCCTAGACTAGCCCCACTTCTATTCATCACGCCGTCGAAGAACATTTTCCATTTTGTTCGATCTTCCTTAATGAGTGCCAATTGTTCATCTGGGAAATCAAGGCCCTCGATGTAATAGGATTTTAATGGTTGATTGGCTAGGAATTCTGGGACTACCTGTCCTTTGATTACCTTCTCGATTACATACTCGATGTCAAATTCTGATAATAGGAGTAACCACCATGAGAGCTTACCAGCTAAGGTTGGTGATTAACATAGGTATTTCATTGGGTCAATCATAAGATTGAGAGTAATGACACAACTACCATGTTAGCCAAACCATGGTTGTACAAATTTTCTCAACCAAAGTGTACAGTAACTCATATTCAAGAAATTTCTTGCTTAGATAGTAGATTGCATTCTCACTCCTATCGTCATATTCTTAGACGAGCATCGCCCCAACAGATGGCTCCTCGATTGCTACCTATAGAATCTATGGCTTCTCGAGTATTGGTGGGTGGAGGACTGATGGATTTATCAAGTATTACTTAATTTTATCAAAAGCAATTTAGCATTGATCATTCCAAACCACTAGTTGGTCCTTTCTTAACAGCTTAAATATTGATTCATAGATTATGGTGAGTCTGGTGATGAATCTACTTACATACTGTAGGGATACCAGAAACGTACCAACTTCTTTTTCCATTTTTGGTGCAGTCATTTCTTTGATTGCTTGGCTTTTGTTAGGTTCCATTTCAATTCCCTTCTGGCTAACTATGTGGCCTAGAAGTTTTCCAGATATCACCCCAAATATACTCTTCTTTGGGTTTAGACCCAGATTATACTTTTCGATCCTGATGAGAAACTTGTCCAACATAGGTGGGTGCTCTTCATTGGTGTGGGATTTTACAAGCATATCATCGACGTAGACTTAGACCTCCCTGTGGATCATGTCAAGAAGCAAAGTAGTCATGGCCAGCTGGTATGTTCCCCCGACATTTTTCAATCCAAATGGCATCACCTTGTAACAATATACACCCCATTCTATAATGAAAGTCATCTTAACCTTGTCCATTATGGCCATAAAGATCTAGTTGTATCTTGAAAATCTGTTCATAAAAGAGTACATAGTTGCCCTAGCTCCACTGTCTACAAAAACATCTTTGTGGGGTAGGGCAAAGTCATCCTTTGGGCAGGCTTTATTTAGATCTCTAAAAAATAAGCAGACTCTAACTTTACCATCCTTCTTTGTGACTAGGACGATGTTAGCTAACCATGTTGGGTCTTCGACTACTTCTAGAAACTTGGCCTCGATCTGCTATGCTAATTCTATCTTGACCTTTTCTTCCCATTCAAGTCTTAGACAAAACAGCTTCTATTTGAATGGTCTAATTCGAGGGTCAGTTGGGATATGGTGTTCTGTGAACTATCTGTCAACCCCAGGCATGTCGTCGTATGACCAAGCAAAGGCTACCACGTGACGTTTAAGTACATTTATCATTTCTCTTTTTCGTCAAGAGTCAAATCATTGAAAATTATCATGATTTTTGGTAATTCATTTTTACCCAGATTAACCTCATTTAATGATTTATCATGAATGTTAAAGACGTTATGTATATGATCACATGAATGCATGGTGCCATCTGGTAGAATGTCAAACAAGTAAGCAAAATTGTTGTATTTCATTGAGTGTGCCTTATATGTGTAATTGTTCATGTAAAAAACATCGGGAATGTTTAAAATTTCATTATCATTTCCTTCCTCCAAATGCGGAGGGTCTTTGGTTATCATGACTTGTGTAAGTGTGTTGGGAACCACCTCTTCCTTTAACATGGCCTAAGCCAATTTCTCTGCCCGGAGTTTGACTATATCAAATACAACCTGATCTCGGGTATCGCATTTTTTCTTCATCAGTTTGGCAACTTCCTTTATAAACATAGTGATGACATCCTCAACCTCCTCCTCTTTCTCGGGTTCAGACTGAATGTTTGAACATTTACACTCATCTATAGTCCTTTCTAGGGTAAGAACTGACTCCTCTTCAGGTAATAGGGGTTCTTCTAACTGCTCAATCAACTTGCCAGCCGCGAAGTTGAACACATCACTGAAGATCTCAAATCCTCTAGCCTTCTCCCCATTCAACATTAAAGGCTCAGGCTCCCCCAGGTAATCCGTGTTCCTCTCGACTTCAAAGATACTCACCATGTTGCAAAATAATGGCCTCTTATGCTTATACATCTTCCAATTTAAGGCAAAACCCAAACCTAGTCCAGGAGTGACTAGAACAAGATTGACAGCCCTGATTATTCCCTGATGGTATTTACCTAGTCCTCTTCCCATGATGAAGCCCCTACTTCTTCATTAATGCTTTCAAACTCTTGGGCCCGTTAGAGCCCTACGCTATTTCTTCTTCTCTTCAGTGGTGACTGCCACCCTAAGCCCTTGTGCTTCCCATTCTTCAAATATAGCAACCACCATAACAGACTCCTTATCTGCCTCAATGGTCACTGGTTATCCATTGTGAATGAGTTTGATTTTCTAGTGCAGGGTAGATGGGACTACACCTAAGGCATTAATCCATGGCCAACCCAACAGTAGAGAATAGGTCACTGGGATATCTAGTACTGTGAACTTGACCCTAGAGGTAACTCCTCTAGTAGTGACTTCTGCTTCGAAAGTCCTGAACATGCCCCTCTTTGAATTGTTATAAGACTGAATTATAGTTTCGGACTTTTCCTAACATGTTTTCTTACAATCTTAAGTAGGACTTTAAGTGGGCACAGTTTTAAGGCCGACCCATCATCAACCATCATGCAGGGGACTACTCGGTCAAAAATTTTCACCTTGATGAAAACTGCTCTATTGTGTACTATAAGCTCTTGTGGTAACTCCGACATTTGGTGTGGTTTAATTCCCTCATAGATTGTAGTGCACATTTCTAGTACTGACGTGGTGGGCATTGGTGGCATCTCCATCAATCTCTTTACCAGCCCCATCCTGTGTCTTTGGGAAATCTCAAGAAGATTCCAAATGCTGTATTTTGATTGAGCCCCCTTTAGCTGGTTTACTAGGGGGTCCATGTCTAGGTCATCCTCATCCACTTCGAGAGGGAGTGATGGTTCAGGTTGTTCACTAACGATCTCTTCGGGAGCCAAGTTGTTGAGCTTTACAGCTTCCTCCCTTTGAAAAATCCTTCCACTTTGGGTAACCCTTAATACCACTTCTTTAATCATCCTAGTCTGATTGGGAGTTACTTGTGGGTACTGGTCATAACCATCATCAACCTTGGTACAAGATCCCTTCCTTTGGTAAGCGTCTAGATTTATCGGTCTCTTCCCAAATACGATGGTCTCGCCTTCTACCGAGACTCCATCATATTGTTTCTTCTTTCTTTTGGACTTCAAAACATAAGCATCCAAGTCAATCGGCACCCGCTCTAGTGTTTTCAAAATCTACTTCCATTATGTCCTCTCGAGATTCGACCCTCTCCATCAAGAAAACTTTGGTCAATGGATCCACCACCATGTTTTACACATCGTTAATTAATGCATTTACCTCTAGATTAGACCTTGATAGAATTTTAAAGATCGAATTAGAGGGTATCCCTAACCCCATTGCTAGGACATTGCGAATCCCTAGTACCTCTTCTTGGTCTAGAAGATGGGCATTATATGATAATTCATCAAAAGATCAGATTATTAGTCTAGACTGATGATGG
Source organism: Euphorbia schlechtendalii (assembly GCA_949673415.1). Lineage (NCBI taxonomy): Eukaryota > Viridiplantae > Streptophyta > Magnoliopsida > Malpighiales > Euphorbiaceae > Euphorbia > Euphorbia schlechtendalii. The sequence goes on from CATIWQ010210264.1 coordinate 44,600, forward strand.
CGGTACCAACTACGTGCTCCTTCTATCATCAATCAAACACCATCTTACTCGGTCAGCCTTGTCGTCATCACTACATAAATGAGCATCCACCATCTCATATAACTCGTGAATGTTTCATTGTCTCTTTGTTTGCATGTAAATAGATCTAGCATGCATAGCCTTGGTCGCTCAAGGAACGAAAATTCTGAATGGAACTCTGTAGTGATATCGTTCTATGTGCTCTTAACTTGCTCCGACTGCAATTCATACCATTAGCTTCCCACTCCTGCCAGAGAATAAGGAAACAACATCGCCATAATTGCAGTGAAAGGCCTTGTGCCCGGCACAAGGTGTAGAATTTTGAAATGTGGGAAGATGGTGTGTCATTCCCATCAAACATGGACATACCAACCAAATTGAAGCTGGTTCTCGAAACTTCTTCCCGATGTACAATCTCCCTATTACTCGATTGTTCCTCTAGAGTGTTCATAACTACATCAAGGTCCATTCCTGGCCCGATTGCCATCACATATAGGTCATTCCCACTAGATGCTACTTCTCTTGACAAATCCCTCCATACACAAAGCGACGTAGGTTTCTTACCAGTAAAAACTAACAACCCAACTAGGTTAACCTCGGATAACTCAATCTCGCCCCAATATTCAAGGTGACTTGATTCCTCCTTGAGCATCCTCAAGACATGGTCTAGATCAATGCCTGTTCTAAACACCATCACAAACTCCCTTAGGCTTTTGGACATGCATTTATGCTCCTTTCCTTCCTCCATTTCAGAGCTAATCATTCCCAACTTTAGCTCAAAGTTTGGCAAAGGGTTTGTCTTGGCACCATCCAGTAGCTTCATAATCATTTTCGATAAACTCAAATGAGCCTGAAGCCTGACCTATGTGGCCATCCATCGCTCGAAGTAAGACTTGAAATTTTCACCCTGTTTCTGCCTTACTGCCTCCAAGTTCTACATTGTGGTTACCATAAGGGTGTTGAAGCTGCAATGATTAATCATGGCTTGGGAGAGATAGCCCCAATCATAAGCTATGTTAGTAGGAAGATGATTGTAACACTCATTAACAGGAGTGCCAAGAGCAACAATGAAGAGCTTGGCCATCATTTGATCATTTACTATCAATGCCCTCATCACATTCTGATAATGCACCAGTTGGGTGTGAGGGTCTTTGGTTCCTATCTATTTCTCGAACTATGACATCATGAAGTTTGGTGGCAATATATCCTCATCTTTGACCACTGAATGTGCTGGGAATATACCCATCTAACCTTGCATAAGGTGACCACCATGGGTAGCCAAGAACTGTTACCATAACTCTACCATTCCCGGTTATTGGAGGACGTTATTCCCAACTCCTGAGTAACCACAGTACTAGACTTCCATGACCGTACTGCCTCTAGCCCTGAAACATCTGAGAGGGCATGGATTAAAATTGTGAGGATATTAGCACGTTCCAACTCAGAATTGAAGGTTGAGCCGCTCCTTGAATGAATGAAATGTAGCTATAAGAAGGCCTTATTTCTATTGGCCCTACTACCCTCGGTGTAAAAGCTATTTATCCCAGCTATTCTTGGAAGAATTGACTGCTAACCAGTGGCTGAGAAGCACTTGCTATGTTGTATGTAGCTTAACCAACTTGTGACTAGCCTTGCCTCACCCTGAACTGGTAATAGGTTGGAGTGATATTGCTACATATTGTAGTAGAAGAAGATGGTCCCCCAAGTATGACTGTACCACCAATATTAAGAGTGGTATCTAGATTGGAAACCACATCATTAGCCCTCTCTTCGAGATGACAAGACCTAGCATGATAACTGATGAGTGATGCAAACTTATAACTTTTTGCGAAGGCGTTCATAGCAGTTGCAATCTCGGCACTCATTGACGATTGATTTGTTTACTGATTCTATCCTGTTAAAAGAGTCTATTCCACCCCCATGCTTTCCTCTCACAATTTAGCCATACTATTAGTCTGAATAAAACTTAACAGAGTGCGCTATCCTGATTCTGAAAATGAGTCTTTCTAGAATCGGTGTACGGAACCCCTCCAAAGTGGTTGTGATCAGAGAAATGCGAAGTAAGCGGTGAGTAGGCATTTCCCAAGCCTTTTGGTGAACAAGCTTTTTTTGAGCTGAGGTACAGAGGAAGATCATCAAGTTATGCACATTAGGTCATGATGCATGGTAGATGCGTAATATGTTAAAGTTATGGCTGCACACACACAGGGTTATCGTGCCATGATATGAGACAAGTAGCATGTTTGTGAATCCATTTGAAATAAGCCGAGTTAGTCATTAGATAAGGTAATAAAAATGCAAAAAATGAATGTCCAACCCTTAGGGTGGACTTGAGATCCGTACACTATCAATGTGACAACGTTATAGGAATAATGTATTGTAAATGCAATGATGTGACCAAGTTACTCGTGTTGTAATAGGTCAATAATTCTAGATTTCATACTGTGACTAAATCTCATGAAATGGAAAGGTTCAATTAATTTCAGGTAAGCAGTGCGACATACCCTGATGAAATTGCATAAAATTTAAAGTGCATGAAGATAACTACTGCATGTAGCTATTAAATGAATGTTTTGGTTCTTTTGCCCAATTAGGGTAGATCTCAGATTCTGGTGTGGTCATCAATATAAGAAAGGAATGTGATGATGCATGAGTTATTTCCCCGTATGGGTGAATCGTTCGAGTGAGTAGTACACCTCGAATATTGGCAAGGTAGAGTTTTCAAACTGAGTTCACCCTTTGCAGGCTTAGGTTTGGATATCAATAGGGATATCACATGATGTGGGGAAAATATAGCTTGGGTTTGTATTTACCCATTTGGGCTATTTTAGTTTGTGTAATTGCACCGTGTAAGTTATGATTCAGATGCTAAGTGGGCATCATGTGAAAATTTGGGTATAAGGGTACATTTTCCCTATACGGGCTTAGAGTCAAATATCATGTATATATCATCATGCTAAAAGGGTAAATGATGTTTCATGATTCTAATTGGTTTCATGTTGTCCTAAGGTGACACGATCTCATGTGTTAACTAATCTTAAGTATGAGTGACACCAAATTAGTATCATGATGATGAGAACATGATATGTCCATTTTATATAGTTTTAATATCATGAGTGTATGGGTTCAAGTGTCTGCATTAAGATTCATGGTTAGCATGGCACATTTGTACAATGCATGATGAATTGAAATTAGTAAACATGTAGCAAATAGCATCCAACGTCCAACTTCCAACCATACAACTCCAACATGTAAGATTTTTGGCTAGTCTCTATCCTAAGTTTGGTTCATCTTAGTAGAACGAGGATACTAAGGAGCACACTTGGAAGAAAAATATAATGCATGATTGTTTGTTGGGTAACACCCTAGGGAAAAATGCTTATGGCTTATTTGCATGAGGTTTGCTTTTGGGTTGCTAGTATAGAAGGTTATTGCACTAAAATACACTCTAAGCCTCTCCCCAAATAGGTTCTAACAAGGGAGGTACATGCGATATGGCAACAAGTTCTCCACTCACTCAAGTACTATCTTTTCTCAAGAGGCAGATGAGTACAAGAGTAAGCTTCGCGGTAGTAGGGTACCTTATACTTAGGTGTTAATACCCTCAATTGCAATGTGATATTATGAATATATCAAAATTACGAAAATACAAAATAATGTGATAAAAAATTTTAGGCACTTATAAAAGATCTAAAACCTTTTTTAAAAAAAGTTTAGGAAAATATCCGGAGTAGAGTCCCCACTATGAGCGGACGACACAGATTGCGATGGGCTGAGAGCATCCAAAATGCGAGGTGCGGTCCACCGGGGTGTTTTTGTGAAAAATAAAATACCGGATCGGGGACTTGAAAGGTGTAAAAGAGGAAGTGAAAGCGATTTTGATCATCACAACTCAAATCTGCTATCTCGTAGTGTAGAGTCGCCACCTGGATTAGCTCTTCCAAGAATAAAAGTCATGTGAGGCTTAACATCCGGGGAATGGCCCACTAAGACACAGAGATTCAGGTTCGGGATAAGTTGCTTACTTTTTATTGGATAACATTATTTTACATCTGTAGAAAACCACGTATCTTAATTATGCATATTCGAACCTAAGTCATTTTAGTGTTTATAATGTATGATTTAAAGCGCATCCGGAAAGTAGTAAATCCATACATAAAGCAGTAAATGCGGAAAAATAAAGAATACAAATTACAAAACCTCGGGGGATGCGGCCGCCCGCCTAATCTATTAATTACATTTTGTTGAAAAATATTTTCAATACCCGAAGGAAAATGAAAATCCTAAACAAACATCTAACCTAATCTACCTGCATCCACAAAGGTTAGCACAAGATATAACATGACATTTGCACATATGTTATATTTGATTTTGAGAAGGCCCATGTGGTTTAATTAAAATATCGGTGGTTGAGAATTTCTTATTTAGAGATAAAGGATTCATTTTGTTTACAAATATGTTGCTCGTTTCAATTAGTGAAAATGATCGCATGGCAAGAATGTGAGGACTCTTATCTGGGAGTAATTATGATTCCCTTCAAGGGGTATTCTAACATGTATCTCTAAGAAGAAATAGAAAAGAAGAAAGAAAAATTACATGAAAGAATAATTAAATACAATAAAATTTAAATAATAAAATGATATAGAATTAATTTTAGGACAACATGTAGAATAAAATAAAATACAGAAATCATGGGAAGAAATAACTCTAGGAACTCAGAGGATTACCCTTTCGGTGCGAATCCACTTTGATGTATCTGCTTGATCCTTGGGAGCCCTCCTCATTTGTTTTAGTTTAGATTTATTAATAAAATGGATTCGGAATTAAAATGTGCTTTTAATTCAAAAAGAAATTAAAAAAAAAATTCCGTTGCTAAAAGCCATAGTACTAGTGTCTTTTTTTTTGAAAATTTCTATGTCCTTTTCACTAAAAATTCCCCCACTATTTATTGGGGAATTTTCTTGAAAAATTCAAGACCGGAAAAATTCCAACAAGGGGGGTGTCCTCGATGGAAAACTGGCGAGGCCGGTGCTGACCTTGCTGGTATACGGGCGAGGCCAGTGCTAGCCTCGCCAAAATGCGGGCGAGGCCAATGCTAGCCTCGCCGGAATGCTGGTGAGGCCAGCTAGCCCTGATTTTTAGTTTTTTTTATATTTTTAAAATTTTTAATATTATTATTATTATTATTTCTATTTAATTAATTAATTAATTAAAAAAAAACTTTTTTCAATTTGTACTAATGTCTAATTTTTCCATGCCCTTAAAAATATTAATTTGAATCCTTAAAAAATTGAGTGATGAAGAGAACTCCTATTTGAAGATTGCTGGATAATCGAAAACTGTGTGATTTAAGGATTAAATCCTGAAAAGCCATCACATCAAAGGAGCGAGCTAGTACAAATTCCCATGCTCACACTTGGAAAATGAAGGCTTCTTCTATCACCCCCTATTGTATGGCGACCTGGATGTCACTAAAAGGGGCATTTAATGCCGATCTACCGCTTGGAAAGCGGCTGATTTAGTCTTTCCTGCTGCTTCCTCTTGTGTTTCTACCCCTTATTCTGTAGATCTTTAGTCTTCAAACCTAGGGTGGCCGTTGGCTACCGGTTGGTGATCCCTAGGGTGTTGAAGCTCATCTATCTCGATGTGTCCCTTTTCTATGTTCATAATTTGTTGGAGGTCAGCCGAGTTCCTTTGAATGATTTCTGCCCTACGTCGTTCACTACGAGTTCATCTGATCATGGCTTCCTTCACAGTACTGATGTTAGTGTTTCATACTTGGAAGCAAGCGTGGTTGAATCGTTCGATGTAGGTTCATTACGATTCGTTATGGCCTTGCTTGGCATTGGGGAGTGTTCGCAACGAGGTTCCGGCTAGTATAGAGCTAATGAATTATGTGCAGAATTTCTGTTGGAATTCCTCCCAACTATTGATGGAGCTGGAAGGTAAAGTGTCGAACTAATAAGTAGCTAGCCCTATGAGGGTACTTTGAAAATATCAGTATGCGTGAACCTTGAAAACGTATGCCATGTCCATTTTTTTAGAGAATTTCACATGAGTTCAGGGATCCGTGTCCCTGCTATAATTGTCAAAATGAGGAATTTTAACATATGGATTGACTAGTTCATTTTGGATCTACATCTAAGTGGGGAGTAGGATGTTGTTAGACGGGGCTCGTGTAGTCACCACAAGGTGGTTAAGTCCTTCTTTGAACATCTTTATGAACTCAAGGTCATTGAGGTAAATCTTTTTTTGGCCCGTGGCTGAGGTTTCGAGTGGGATGGTGGCGGGGTGCTGAATCATGGGGAGGTGGAGGTGGTAATCATCCATTGTACCAGGAGTGGTTGTATGCCAGGTGGAAGGTTCCGCTTGAGTGCCAAAATGGTGTTTGGTTGAAAATCATTTACTGAGGGGTCTTAGGAAGTTTAACTAGTCCCATTAGTTCTTTCCATCATGGAGTGAAAGATTCAGCACCATCTGGCATCGTCATATCTTGAGGCGGGTTGTTGACTGGTCCCTGCTAAAAGGTAGTGGAGAGGATAGGTGACCTTTAATGGTGGGTGGTGAAGAGGGGTGGAGTGAACAATTCGAGTGCTGTGAACGAATTAGATAGCTAGTATTATTGTGGTCAGATGGGTGGATATCCAGGCGTGAGGTAACTACTAATTTTGTGGTTATAAGCTCCACTAATAGTGTGACTAGCCTTCAACGTGCCGTTTGAGCCACCTAGCAAGCTAAATAAATTACATCTTATCTGGCTTTGGTCCTTTGGCATCATCTTATATTTTTGTGCCACACTTTCGAAGAAGGTGACACTGTTTGTAGCTGGTGGGGTATGGACGTCAGAGTGTGATGTGTTGTCAGATGACATGTTGGTCATCATAGATGTCATTGAGGTGGAAGTGGAGGCGAGTTGGGTTTCTCCGCTTCCTATGTTAAGGATTTCGTCGGCCATAGTAGTCATGTTAGTGTTCATTCACTAGAACATAAGTTTCGAATTTTTTGTGGAACAAAAGTTTGCTTTTGCTCGACGCTCACCATACCACTAAACGATTAGTGTGAGAAGGTGTATCTCACATCCCTATCTTCCAAACATTGATCTTGTGTAGTCCACCTTATGTGGTGGTCAAAACCTGCAAAACAAGGGGTGATTAAGGGGGACTAGCTGTGTGATCGGCGTTGCCTCTCCGATGCCTAAGTTAGCTACGAATTTAAGAGAGGAGGCAGAGAGTATGTATTGAATGAGTAAGAATTAAGTTAGCTACGGATTTAAGAGTGGAGGCAGAGAGTATGTATTGAATGAGTAAAATCTAGTACCTTTGATATATAGTGGAGGTTTGTATATATAGGAGGTGGATGAACCCAAGTAGTGATTGAGGCAATCACTATCACTAATATGGCTCACTCCTACTCGAAGTGCATCTCTTGTTTGAAGAGGTAGAGTCTACCTAGGACTGAATCCTTTGTTAGTTGGGTAAGCATGGGAGATGACCTGACATCTTTGAAGTTGAGGAGGGCTTGTAGCGCTGTCCATGTCACTCGGTGGGACCGGGTCCCCAATGCAGGATATACATGTGGCAGCCACGCATATGGTCATCACATACCAGGTTATCATATGGTAGTAATTTAAAAATAAAAATTATTTAGCAAATCTTATTATCTTATTAATTTTCTCTCTTAATTTCACTTCTTTGTATATTCAACTTGTAAATAAAAAGAAATAATAATGTGAGAACAGGATTCTCTATCCCTCTTGTGAAGCGATGAATAAAAATATTTTTAGTTGCTCTCTAGTTCTAGCGATCCGTATCGAGGTTTCGAGATGCTAAAAAGAGATTTTCAAGCCCTTGGAAACCAAAACCATCCAAGACCATTCAAAAACCAGGTGAAACCATTCAAAAACTTTCCAAAATCACCTGAACAATCCAAAATCCACCAAAATTCCTCCCCTGTTGAATCGGCTCAGCACAAGTGTGACCAGTTGGATCGATCCCGAGATTGGACTAGCATTGGTCAAGCGATTAACAAACCAAGCCGGTTCTAGATGTTCTTTAGTAATTATTTTACTTTATCATCACCTTCCTTTTTTACCCTTATTTTATTTCTTTTTTTATGGAAGCTTTAAAATTAGGTTTTTGAAAAAGGGAGGGAGGGGGAGGAGAGATAGAGTTTTTAGGGTTTTAAGGTAAAAGTTAAGGAAAATCAAACCTCTTCAATTTTCTTTGATTTTTTTCACTAAAAATTCATTCATTTTTGTAGAGTCTTGAGATTTCGAAACTAAAATCTAACTCTAGTGTTTCCTAATCCTCCTTAAAATCTGCTTTTCATTTTCCTTTCTTCAAAAATCAAGACAAAATAGTTTAAAGGATCTTTCATCCGATGTTTCTAGCTCCCAAATCTGCTAATTCACGTTGAAGTGGTAAGATTCTGAGCTTTTGGAGACTCTTTGGCATGTTTTATGTATTTTTTTTAGCTTTTTCCATATTTTTGGATTTGTTCTGGGGTCTCATCCTGTAATCGTCTCCATTAGGTCGGTACCGGCTTGACAGGGAGGACGATACCGACCAAAGGTCGGTACCGGCCTCCTAGATTGGCTGGTATAGATTTGATGGACTGATATCAAACCAGTACCCCAGAATGGCCCCAATATACCTTTAGGGGCTATTCCTGGCTGATAGGGCTAGTACCAGCCTCACCATGAAACCAATCCGGGTAGGCCAGGGGAGTACTTACCCTATCCCTAGTACAGTCTCATTTTACCTAGCTTTCTTGTATTTTCACCCCATTTTAGGCTACCCCCATGATGAGAAACACATTTTCCCCGGTAACCGACCCAAATAATGCCATGTATAATTATCAATAATAAAATTTGTCAATATTCGAGTATAAAATTGATGTTTTCTAAATACAATCACGTGAGAAACTCGAATTTTCCATTTTTCATCAATCAAGCTACAATCACCCTAATCTAACTTGTACTACTAACTAAGTCTTGCATTGTATACTAATTATGCCATGGTTGTTGTGTTATATCCTATGCTAACCTTTGTGGATACATATAGATTTAGGTTAGATGTATGCTAGGTTTTATTTTCCTTCAGGTATCGCATTGTAAATCAAAATATATTTGTAGATCAAATATATTTAGGGCCATTTGTATAACCCCAATTATTTATTATTATTTATCCTTCTCCTTTAGGTTAGAAGCCTATTCACTTACTTTATCCTTTCGCTTGCTTGTTTATCGGTTTATTTATTTATTTATCGGTTTCCGCGTGTTGATGTTGTAAATGCTAACTAATAATAAAAAATGTTGATCCCAAGTTAATAGTATTTCACAGTAATTAGGTTTTGGAAATACCAAATTACTTAGGATAGTGACATTAATTAGGTACTAAGGAGACTCTTAATTAAGCAAGTTTAACTTGAATTCGTTCTGAGGAAAATAACTCAGTTTTGGAAAAACTAAATTAAGTTATGGCTTAGAGTAGGAAAAGCTAAGTTGCTTTATACTAAGTAGTTTTTACTAGTTACAAACTGAGTAAATTGAGATGCTTACTTTATTCATAACACTTGTGCATTTAACTAATTGTGTGAAGATAAAATATTCTTTGACACTTTTTCAGGTAAAAAGCGCTGCATACAAAAATGATATTCATGTGGTCCTCACTACCAAAAGGTGCTATTATTGAATGTTGGAAATACCTTACTAGCATCTATGTAAAAAAAGGTATCTTTTAACATGCTTCACTTTCCAGTGTCTCTGCGCCATCAACAACATCAGCAAAGTAACCAACTCCAAATCTCCATGTTGCATCTCATGCACCTCTCTAAAATGGATTTGCTTGAAGTTATTTGATTCATTTACAAGATAAAGATAAATAGATTAATCTCACACTCAATGTTCGAAATCGCTGTCTATAAACATCCTAAAATATGTTCAAACGGGCATATCTAAAAGTTATGAAGAGAAGAGATTTTGAAGATCAAGTCAAGATGAGAAGTTTATAATGGCTACTTCTAGTCCTCTACTACTATAGATAGAGCCTGGAGTAGATGTTTAGTACCGGGTGAATCACATTGAATTTCCTAGAGCTAAAACTCTGCTAAAAGAAATCACATTATTCAAAATTCCATTTCAAGTGATCCCAGAGCAAACCCTCTTTTTAAATTAGTTTGTAAGAGAGAAATCAGATAGGTGATGGGTGTTGAGACCATAATGAATGAATTCTTGAAATAACTTGCAGTAAGTATTAACAGGGGTCAAATCCACAAGGAACAATATTAGCTGAGTAATTTTAAAATAGAATGACTAAAGTGATCAGATTGCTATTCTTAAAATCGTTGGTAGTTTGAAAATTGAAAGTAAAGAGAATAGGGAATAAAAATAAATAATTAAAAGACTGACTCAACCAATTAGGGAAAACCATGTATCATAATGATCACTAGATAAGAGATAAATTGCACCAAGACTTAGGTTTAGTGACACTAGCACTCCACACTGTATAACGTTAGCAACTCTTCCTTACTTTGTATAGGGACTGTGCTTCACACCTCAATCACCTTCTTACTCACCGTATCTCTTGACGTCATTCTAAAGAGCTCACTAGAAAATGGCAATGTATGCTAAAAAAGCCTAAACCCAGACCGACAAATAGTAGAACTCCTAACAGCCATTAGATTGTTGCATCTCCAGTATCAATGATGGCAGAGATACAGGTATCACTCACTCCTCCTTAGGCACAATTACATATGCAAAAGATACAGATAACAATATATTACAAAAATTCACCTTGTGGTTGATTAGATCACAAAGAGACTAAGGATTTAACAATAACAGGTACCAAGATCAACATATAAGTACCTTAAGGATTGTTGCATTCAAGTTAAGTCCTCACACTAATCAAACATGGTCTAGACCCTTATTTGGTGAAGTCAGTGGGAATTTAGCTAGACATAGCTGAATGTGAAGATAATAAAAGGTAAAGAGATTGAATATAAAATTGCAAAAGAGCTTATGAAAACAAATTGTAAACTATAATAAACATGAACTAAAAACATTTGGAAAGCTAAAACAACTGAATTGAGAGCAAAATTAAATCTAAAATGGTTTGGAAAATTAAGAACAAATAATAAATCTAGCTCTAAATTAATTTGGACTTAAACTTCGACTAGACTAAACTACAAATACAGGACATGTTCTTCTTCTTATGGGATTCAACCTATATTTATAGCCAAATGGATGAATCCATTGCTCCTTAGTCTTTGTCTTTGATTTTACTTGTTCTTCTTTTGGCTTTATCCTTTAGTCTTTTACGTGGAGATAAAATGGTAGAGTTTTATCATCTCTTCAAGATAGAATTTGCGAAGGAGAACAACTCTTCTTTAAATCAAAACTCCTTAAAGATAGACTTTGTCAGAACTGCTGATTATACATTGACTTTTATGCTCTTATCTTCTAACTAGACATGTTTCTGACATTTTGAAAGATTATAGAATTTGCAGAAATCACCAGGACTTACTATTATTCTCGGTGGAAACACCAGGATCTCATCGAAGTGTTGTTTTTTGCTGTTTTAAGCAACATTCATCCAAATCACCTAAAAACCTTGAAATGATAGAAAACAGTAGTAACAAGCCCATGATGACTAAAACATGCTCATAAAGATGTCAAATTAAGCAAAAAAACACATTGGATATACAACTTATCAAATCTCCCCACATTTATTCCATGTTTGTCCTCAAATATGAATACAAAGATCAAGAAGAAAGAGAATAAGAACTACATAAAAACCCTAAAAACTTTCAGAAAGAGATTTAGATCTTTCATCGAGATCATGGAGGAGTTCCTTATCAAGCATTGAGAGTCCAATAAAAGAGTTATTCTTAAGAAAGTATAAGACCTTGCTAAAAAAACCTAAGAATTACTTGGTTAAATTTATTAAAGAGATCAGGTGTCCAAAGGAAAACTTCACAAATATCTTTTTAGTTGGTCTCTTCGCTTGGTGGGGTCCCTAGACATAGAGAAAATAAAGAAATTATTTTTTCCCATTTTTCTATATTTTTTCAAAATTTTTTTATTTTTCTACTTTTTTTTGAATTTTGAATTTTTTTCTTTGCAGAAAAATAAATCCTATGAAATAGTTATTACCTAGTTACTAGCTAAAAAATGCTCTTTCTTCTTCGAACATACAAAAGAGAGTTCGCCTAGTAATTGTTAGACATGATGTATGCCCTAGAAATAGTTAGGATGATATATTTTTATTAGTTTATAATGTACAAAAGTTTCAGATTATTGTTATCAATAATATTACATCTTTGTTATTTATCAATGATTATTTCTAAATTGTGTATCTAGCTGGTATTATATATATGCTACTATGTATATGTATGTATTCATTGATAAGACAATGCCATGACTATATCATAGTGCGAAAGTGCGAGGACATAGTGGGAGCTATGTGGTTTGAGAACTACACACATGTGTTACTATGAATTTTCTAAATATCCCTAGTCATAGTTTCATTGAGATTGGATATTAATGAACCAGATAGACTAGCATGTGTAGACTTAATCCTTGGATTTGAGCTAAGCTTTCGATCTCACGAGATAAAGGTGGTACCTTGAGTTAACACATGAATGTATTGGGATAATACATTGGAGACCGCTATTAGACAGACACTCGGAAATAACTATATCCATGTGTTGTTGTCATGTCTTATTGCAGTAGCAGTATAAGTATCCTAAGACCAGAGATATTGGTTACCTTGTGTGGGAGTTGCTATACTTTGGGTCATACTTATTCCTTCCTCAGTGATTAGGTTGATATGGGTGATTACAGGTATAATGTTGATCACTCATTGGTAAGCTGAGTAGTTAAGATGGGATCCATCGCTTCTGATATAGATATATAATGGGAGTTATACCTTAAGGCCTCTTATTGAGGTAACGCACTCATAAACCTTTAATCAGATATAAGGTTGATAAAATAGGTTTCTAGTCAATCTTGTTACATTATGGCAAGTGGTGTTCTACTGGTTAATCAAGATAGTAATTGAACATGAAAAGTTGGATGGAAAAATTTCAAATTTAAAAATTAACCTAAAAGTTCTCCTAAGCATGCCATGATTGATATAATCTAAGTTGAAACATTCTATAGATGCTATCAGGTTTACAAAACTTATTAAAAGAATCCTAGCATCTAAGTTAAGAGCATTACCACTTGATGCATGTCTTTCCCTTGGTGCGGCGTTACCTTAGACTAATTTGGTAGAACTCTGTTAGTACTAGCTTCCAATCTAGGACAACCTCTACCATTGATCCACATAGATCTTCACCGATCAAAGCCTCCATTGAGGAAGAACCCGTTGGTAGATAGTAGTTGCTAGACCACATGAAGACTAACCTGAAAATATTAACTAAGAATGCTCACTTCAACAAGAAAGAACCTTATAATGAATTCTTGCGACGTTGGAGAATCTAGTGGAGGATCTCGCAAAAGCTTGCAAAGAAAAGATGTTGACCTCAGAGAGAAAGGTTGAGTTGAAGTACTGAATAAAGGGAAGGGGTGGCTATATATAGGGAGAAGGGGAGCTGAAAGCTCCCCTTTTTTCCAATGTTGGATAGGGAAATCCCTATCCCACAACATGGGTCAACCATGCGGATCCCTAGTGTAGAACCCAAGTTAATAGTACCTCATAGTACTTTAATGTTTTGGAAATAGCAAATTGACTAGGATAATGAAATCAATTGAGTACTATGTATACTCTTAATTAATAAAGCTAACTAGAGTTTGTTTAAGGGAAAACAACTCAGTTTGTTGAGTAATTAATTAAGTTATGGCTTAGAGTAGGAAAAGCTGAGTCTGTGCTAAGTACTATGTAGTTTATAAGTATATCTACTCAGCTGTGCTGAGCTAGCTTTTATTTATTAAAAGCTATTTTCCTTAACACATGGAGAATTAGATTAGACCTGTGCTACTAACTAATTCTTTGAGAGACGAAATATTCTTTAGTTGCTTTTTAGGTTAAAAAAAGAGCTGAAATCAAGGAAGATTTCTAATGGTCCTCACGAGACAAAAGGTGTTAGTATAAAATGTTAGGATTCCCTCACTAAAGTCCAAGAAAAAAGGAATTTTTGACATGCGCCATTTCTCAGTGTCTCCGAGCAACTCTGCCAACGTCAACAATGTCAACCAATCAGAAGATTCCATGATACATTGTCATGTGCCTCTCTCAAACTGAATTGTTTGAAGACAAACAAGATTTTGTTAACGGAATTTTATCACACCTCAACGTTTAAATTTCTATCTCTAAATGTCTTGGAATCTGTCTCCAACTAGAAGATTCGAAAGATATGAAGAGAAGAGAAATTGAAGATCAGCGACCTCAAAAATTTTGCAACGGCTTAGAAATGCTTAGACTTAACATTGTAAGAATTCAATGTTTTTATAAGTTGAATTCAGTTCGTAAACTTTTTTCAAATCTGAGTGTCAGTTTGGGATTGGTACCCAAACTGAGTTGAGTGGTAGTTTGAAGGTCCACTTTCTGTAAAAGTGTGTCTACCCATTGTAACGGCTGCTCCGTCTAAGTAAGAAACGAACACTAGTGGATTAAAGCTCAGAAAAGGTATCCAAGGACTGGAGGTAGGCTCGAGGCCAAACTAGGATAAAATTCAGGTGTTGAAGTTATAACTTTAGCTTATAGCTTTTATCACGTTCAGCTCATTCATCATTTTATCTCTGTTTAAGTGTTTTGCTTGAAAAACTAATCCGAAGCTGAGTCGAGTACTCAGCAAGAGATTGTAGATAAACTGTGCCATCAAAGCTGAGCAGTTTATGAAGTTTTTATATCGCAACTCAGCACGCATATAAAAACTTAACTTGGTAAAACAAAATTTTATATATATTAAAAAGTAACCAAGATTCTCATTACCCCCCCCCTCTATGGTTGTTTACAAGCTATTAAGGACCAACACCTAGGATCCACAGGCTGACCCGCACACAGCTTGCATGCGTAGGTTGTGTGGTAGCCACGCAAAGCAAGCCCTTGCAGGCTCTCCGGCAAGCCTAGCTTGTGGGTTGCATTAGCAGGCTTGCGTAAGCGCTGCCATAGGCAGTGCTTGTAGGCCTGCTGCTCGCTAGCACGCCCTAGCCTAGCTAGTGCGCGCTAGTAGCCCACGAGCATTTTTTCTCGTAGGGCAGCCGCGCAGGCCCCACCTCGAATAACCTATGTTCGTTGGGGCCCACTCGCAACAGGAAAAATTCCCTTGCTCTGCTCCATGTAATTTTTCCCAAATTCTCCTTTAATTCTTTTAATTATCAATCTAGTCCAACAAATTAATAATTCATCCGATGAATTTGACAACCTTAATATTATGGACATAGATCCAGTCTATAGGTTCTTTACTTAGTCCGGTAAAGACCTAAAGTGTGTGATCTCATAGGATCTCAAATTATAAAGCCGCTAGAGGTTATCTATACTTGGCTTCTCATCCGAGAACACTTCGGCTCAGTATTCAAGACTGATATGGAACCTGATAACTTTAGATGATTAATTAGGCTTTCTAGCAAAGGCGTATGATCCCCCGGTACTAACGTCACGTGCTTGTGACTTGATCTGGTTCTATAATAGTAACCAATACAATACACTCCTACAATCAGATTAAGTACCATCTAATTTATAGAGCTCAGATTAAGTGTTAGCTCATATAATAGCCGTAGCTATCCTAGAATTATACTTGTTCATGAGGAACACAACACTCCATAATGTATCAATATTGATTAGAACCGTTCTATCAATCATATACTCTGATCATAGGTTTATAAGTGGGTCTTTTCAACAAGAGGCCTTAAGGTACATCTCCCATTATATCACTATATTAGGAGCGATGGATCCCATCTTGACTACTTGGCTTACCAAGATGTGATCATCAGCATACCTATAATCACCTGTATAATCATGATTGCCAGGTATGAATAAGTATGACCCAAAGAATAGCAACTCTGAATTAATGTAACCAGTATCTCAGGTTTGAGGATACTTGTACTGCTACTAGAATAAGACATGACACCAACACATGGTTATAGTTATTTCCGAGTGTTTGTCTTATAGCGGTCTCGAATGTATTATCTCAATATATTCATGTGTTAACTAAAGGTAACACCTTTAGTTCGTGAGATCGGCTACTTGGATCTAATCCAAGGAGCAAGCCTACACATGTTACTCTATCCGCTTCTTTGATGTCCAGTCTCAATGAAACTATTACTAGGGATATTTAGACTATTCATAGTAACACATATGTGAATTTCTCACACCACATAGCTCCCACAATGTCCTTGCACTTTTACGCTATGAAGTAGTCATGGACTTTGTCTTATCAATGCGCATATATGTAATAGAAAATATTTATGATACCAGCGAGAAACATAAATTAAAGAAACACTGATAAGTAATAAAGATGCCTTTATTATTAATATTGATGTGAAAATTGTTTGTTCATTACAACCAATAAAGATATATCGCCCTAATTGCCTCTAGAGCATACATCATGTCTAACAATCTCCCATTTGCATTAGTGCTAATTTCCCATGTGCTTCATGCCACACTCGTTTACATGCTGGTCATGCTTAACCATAGTCTATGGCTTTGTTAGCCCATTTGCTAGATTATAATCCGTTGGGATGTATTATAAGATTATATCCTTTCCAGTTACTATCTCCTAATTGGATGGTATTTTCTAAGTACATGTCCATTTCTTTGATGAGATCGTGGTTCCTTTACTTGAGCAATACCCCCATTGTTATTGTAATAGACCGCTATTCGATTTATAATGCTGGCCACAACACCAAGATCACCAATATACCCCTTAAACTAGACAGCTTACTTAGCTACTTCTAAAGTAGCTATATACTCAGATTCAGTGGTTGAATTAGTAGTCTTATCCTATTTGAAACTTTTCCAAACAACTACCCCTCCATTTAACATAAACACATATCCTAACTGAGACTTGTAATCACCATTGTCAGATTGAAAACTCACGTCATAATATCCCTTCACTGAGAGATCACCTTCTCCATATATCAAAAACATATCTTTAATCCTAACAGGCATCTAGTGCTTCTCACCTAAGTCAGATTGAAATCCGCTCGTGATGCTTAACACATGTGAGACATCAGGTTGAGTGTACACCATAGCATACATGATAGATCTTATCATTGAGGCATAGGGTTTTCCATTCATGCGTAGTCACTCCTCTTGTGTTCTCGGACACACCGATATTGAAAGGTTAATCCCATGAGACATTAGGAGATAACCCTTTCTTGACTACTCAAGGTTAACTCTAGCTAAAAACTTTTCTATATATGCACTTTGAGAAAGACCTAGCAACCTCTTGGATCTATCTTGTTAGTTCTTTATAACAAGTATAAAAGCTTCTTCTCCAAGGTCTTTCATGTAGAACTTCTTTGACAACCATGACTTCATTGTCCAAAGAAAAGGAACATAGTTTACTGTCAGTAATATGTCATCGACATATAATACAAGGAAAACGATTACACTCCCACTAGCCTTCTTATATACACATGGCTCATTAGCATTTGACACAAAATAAATTTTTTGGATTATCTCGTCAAACATAATATTCCAACTCCTTGATGGTTGATTAAGTCCATAAATGGAGTTCTACAACTTGCATACCATCAAGCCATCCCTAGATGTAAAACCCTCGAGTTGTTTCATATATACATCCCTACACAGATTCCCATTGAGGAACGTTGTTTTCACATCCATTTTCAAGATCTCATAATCGTAATGAGTGGCGATGGCAAGGAGTATTCTAATAGACTTTAACATGACTACTGGTGAAAAGTTTCATCGTAGTCAATGCCTTCTTTTTTACTGTAACCTTTTGCAACCAACCTTTCTTTATAGGTAATTACATTATTGTCCATGTCAGTTATCTTCTTGAAAACCCACTTACATCTTGATGGGCTTAATCTCACTTGGAGCATCAGTCAAGCTCTAAACATTATTTTTGTACATGGAGTTCATCTCTAACTTCATAGTTGTTAACCATTTCTCAGATTCTGAGCCTTCCATTACCTCCTTGTAAGTCTTGGGCTCATCATATTCCATAAGGAAGAGATGTTTATCATTAGTGATGAGAAAATCGTATCGCTCGAGAATGATTGGAGCCCAACCTGACCTACACAATGTTTGTATTATAATAGGATGTTCCATGCTTACACTTTCTTGTATAACAAGTGTAAGAACAATCAGTTGATTGTCTGTTTAATTTTCTTGAGTGCGTAGCTTAAGATTAATACCACTAGCTTTCGCTTGTATATGCTCCTTCTCAAGGAATTGAGCATTTCTAGAAACAAGTACCTTTTGTTCCTTGAGATCATAAAAGGTATAACATATAGTCTCCTTAGGGTAATTTACAAACAAGCACCTGTCTGACTTAGCACCCAGCTTATCTTAACTTATCCTCTTTACATAAAAAGGACATCCCCTAACTCTCAGGTGAGAAAGAGCTGGTTTCTTACCATACCATAATTCGTATGGTGTTTAATCAATTGATTTAGAGGGTACTCTATTTAGAATATAAATTGCGCTCTCAAGTGCATAACCCCAAAAGGATATGCTAAGTTTTACTTGGCTCATTATGGACCAAACCATATCAAGTATGGTTTGATTTCTCCTTTTTGACACTCCATTGTGTTTGGGTGTATAAGGATCTATCCACTAGGATAAAATACCATTATCCGTTAGATAATCCTGAGACTATTGGCTTAAGTATTCACCACCTTGATCAGATTGAAGGGTCTTGATATTTTTCCCAAGCTGTTTCTCTACTTTTGTTCTAAACTCTTTGAATTTCAAAAAACTTGAAGACTTATACCTCATCAGGTATAGATAACCATATTGCGAGTAATCATCGATAAAGGTTATGAAGTAGATGAAACTCTCATGTGTCTTAACACTCATTAGACCACATACATCAGAATATTTCAAAGTTACTAGTGGCACACTAACCCTTTCCTTTGAAAGGTTTCTTAGTCATCTATTACTTTAAAAAAGGTTCGCAAGCCTTACAGGATTCCCATTTCATTGGGCCCAAGCCATCACATTTGTGTAACTTAGTTAAGCGAGTCTCATTTATATGGCCTAGACAATAATGCCATAAGTATGAGGATTTCTCATTATCTAATCTCGATTTCTGAATAATATTCATATTTAGAATTTCAATTTTAGTATCTAGAACATAAATGCCATCAACAGATATTCCAAAAGCATAAAGAACATTATTGCATCGAATTTGACAATAATTATTAGAAAATAAAATTTCAAAACCCTCTACTGCTAAACATGCTAGGCCCTCGAGATGAGTGAGGTGATGGGGGAAGTAACCCACGAACTCGTCCGTGGAGTCGAATATGTACCCCCAAGCCACGGAGCATGAACGAAGCACCAGGATCCCTGAGTGAATCGAGAGAGACGAGGAGGTTATGTTACGGGGTATCTTACCCTTAGTCTTAGTCCTCATGACGGGAAGTCAAAAAAGTCATCAGAAAAGAAGAAGGGGAGGTTTTTTTGGGAGAAAAATTGAAAGAGAAGTGGGGAGGGAAAAGAATGAATTTTTTGGATTTTAAGGGATTCTGTCCCTGGAAGTCGATGTCGGTGTTGCCAACACTGACACCGATGTCACGACATCAGTATCGATATTGGTAACATTGGTATCGATGTTTCTTTCTAATTTTGTTTTTCTCTCCTCTTTTATACAAGATTAAGCCACACTTGAAGATTTTCTACCATGATGGAACACAAATAAAAAGGATGCGCTCAGTTTCCAAGACCTTATGACTTTACGAGGTTATACTAAAAGTCCCTATATCCTGATCTTGGGATAAAAATGGGCCTCCTACGGTGAGTATTTTTGGTTGATGGACTTTCTATAGTCCGCACCTTTCCCGACTTGTTATAATCAATGGTCTTTCTATAGTCCACATTTTTTTTCTAACTTATTACAGTCAATGGATTTTCTACAGTCTTCACCTTTCCCAATTTATTACAGTCAATGGACCCTCTATTATTCACATCTTTCCTGACTTATTACAGTCAATGGACTTTCTACAGTCTGCACCTTTTTCGACTTATTACGGTCATTGGACTTTCTACAGTCTGCATCTTTTCCAACTTATAGCAGTCAATGGACTTTCTATAGTCTACACCTATCCCAACTTATTACACTCAATGGAGTTTCTATAGTCTTCATCTTTACTCACTTATTAAAGTCAATGGACTTTCTACAGTCCAAACCTTTTCTCACTTATTACGGTCAATAGACTTTCTACAGTTCGCATCTTTCCCAACTTATTACAGTTAATGGACTTTCTACAATCCACACCTTTTACAAACTTATTACGATCAACCAACTTTCTACGGTCCACACCTTTTTCTGATTTATTACAGTCAATGGACTCTCTATAGTCCGCATACAGTCAATGAACTTTCTACAGTCCACACCTTTTCTTGACTTATTACAGTCAACGAACTTTCAACGGTCCACACCTTTTTCCGACTTACTACAATCAATAGAATTTTTACAGTCCACTCCTTTTCTGACATATTACAGTTAACAAACTTTCTATAGTCCGTACCTCTTTCAAACTTTTCCTTATCGATCATGATGAGCAGAAGGTCGACATCCAAGGGGAAACCATCGATGAATAGGTAACCCACAAAGAGCCCATGGAGACCAGTCACGTCAACATGATGCTAGGATGTAAGGCCTTAGATTATCATAAAGACCCCACATCGGGAAGTGATAACTGCGACCGATCAGGTATCATCTCTAAACCTCATGCTCTTTCAATCGTGGGACCATATTGATCTCATATCAGTAGTGAATTCACGAGGGAAACATCCCGTTCTCAGATATCCGACCTAACAAAATTCACATGTGACATTTTCATTAATAAAATGAGCTACATACTTATATAAAAATGGATCATTTTTATAACAGAAACCATGAGCCTTTGTCAGCACTTTTTATTTAACTTGACCACATGGGTCTTCCAAATATACGAACCGAACATACATGGTGCATTGGTACATGTTTTTGTTGTGAAAATATTTTGTGCTAACCTTTGTGGATGCAAGTAGATTAGGTTAGATGTATGTTAGGATTTATTTTCCTTCCGGTATCGTTTTTCAATAAAAATTATGTATTTGTTAGATTAGTTGTATAATAGGATATGGATGTATTCATTTTCCTAGATCTCATTTATTTAGGAAATTTGTATTCCTCATCCCAAAAAATATGTAAATAAGTCCCCCTAGACTAGGCGCATTTTCTTTCCTACGTGTTTACTTCCTGCACTTATTTATTACCTTCTGTATGCATGCTAAAACATAACTCGAAAATAATTCAGAATGGAATCTCATGATATTGGAATATGGTAGCCACTTGCCTAATATGACTTAAATAACAATGAAATAAGTAACTCATCTGAACCTGAATCTCTATACTACGGTATTAGTTAGGCATAATGGATCTAGGCTGTACCAAATTTCCCAAAAGAGCTGATCCAAGTGGCGACTCTGTATAACGTAGGCTAGAGGTTTAGGTTTTGAGTCTTTGGAATCCTTTACACAAGCATCAAACACATTCGTAAAAACCCCATGCCCCATCTTACGGGGCCGGTGCCTCGCACCGACTACATGGGTAGAATGTCATTCGCTCATAATGTGGAAGCCGCACAAGGCAAGCCTACAAGCTGGAATTTACGGGGCTCTAGAGCAGCTTGCAGGCTACACTTGCAGGCTTGCTGCACACTAGTGCGCGCTAGTGGAATGTGAGCATTTTTGCTCATGGGTCTGCCGCATAGGCCCCACCTCGAACAACGCATGTTCGTTGGGGCCCACTCATAACAGGAAAAATTCCCTTGCTCCACTCCGTGCAATTTTTCCAAAATTCTCCTTTAATTATTTTAATTATCAATCAAGTCTAACTAATTAAAAATTCATCCGACAAATTTGACAACCTTAATATTCTCGACATAGACATGGTATATAAGTTCTTTACTTAGTCTAGTAAAGACACAAGGTGTGTGACCTTATAGGATCCCGAAGTATACAGTCGCTAGAGGTTAACCTAACCATGGCTTCCTATGTAGGAACCTTTAGACTTAGTATTAAATACTGATATAGAACTGATAACTCTACATGATCAAATGGGCTTTCTAGTAAAGGCGTATAATCCCCCGATACTCAGAATGTCATGTGCTTGTGACTTGATCCAGTTCTGTAATAGTAACCAATACAATACACTCCTTCCATTAGGTTAAGTACCATCCAGTTTATTGAGTTAGGATTAAGTGTTATCTCATGTAATAGCCGTAGCTATCATGGAATTAGACTTGTTCACGAAGAACATCACTTGCCATAATGTATCAAGATTGACTAGAAACCCATTCTATCAATCTGATACTCTGATCAGAGGTTTATGAGTGTGTCTCTTCAACAAGAGGCCTTAAGGTACATCTCCCATTATATCACTATATCAGGAGCGATGGATCCCATCTTGACTACTCGGCTTACCAACATGTGATCATCACTATACCCGTAATAATTCATATCATCCTGATCGCCAAGGTATGAATAAAAATGAACTAAAGTATAACAAATCCTACATAAGGTAACTAGTATCTGAAGTTTGAGGGTACTTGTACTACTACTGCAATAAGACATGACACCAAGACATAGATATAGTTATTTCCAAGTGTTTGTCATATAGCGATCTCCAATGTATTAACTGAATACATTTATGTGTTAACTCAAGGTACCACCTTCAGCTGGAGAGATCGGTTACTTGGATCTAATCCAAGGAGTAAGCCTACAAATGCTAGTATGTCCGCTTCATTGATGTCCAGTCTCAATGAAATTATGACTAGGTATATTTAGACTATTCATAGTAACACATATGCGCAGTTCTCACACCACATAGCTGCCACTATGTTCTTGTACTTTTACGCTATGATGTAGTCATGGACATTGTCTTATCAATGCGTGTATCTATAATACAATATATATATATAAGCGAGATGCATAAATTAAATAAACACTAATAAATAACAAGGATGCCTTTTTTATTATTAATAATAATTTGAAAAACTGTTTGTACATTATAACTAACTAAGATATATCGCCCCAATTACCTCTACGGTGTACATCATGTATAACAATCTCCCACTTGCACTAGAGATAATTACCCTTGTGCTTGTTACATACTCATTAACATGCTGGTCATGCTTAACCTGAGTCAGTGGCATTATTAGCCCATCCGCTAGATTCTGATTCGTTGGGATGTATTGTAAGCTTATATCCTTTTTAGCTACTATCTCCTAAAATTTCAAATCCCTCTATTGCTAAAAGTGTAATAGAAATAATAATCTTAGTGACAGCAAGAATATAATAGCTATTGTTCAAAACTAAAACTAGGCCACTAGGAAAACAAATGTTATATGTCCCTATAGCTGTTGCAGCAACCCATGCTCCATTTCAAACTCTTAGGTATATTTCCCTCTTTGCAAGCCTCCTACTATTCTACAATCCTTGTACAAAAGTACAAATATGAGTACCACAACTAGTATCTAATACCCAAGTAGACTCATAGGGTCTATCATGAACATACCTGAAGTAGATGCCTCACTTGGCTTCTTCTTCACTTATTTGGAAATTAGAGCATTGTAATCACATTTCCAGTATCCGGGCCTTTCACACACGAAAAATATTTGTTTGGGCTTCTCCTTTTCAATAACCACATTCATGACCTTCCTATTGATAAGTTTTAAACCTTTACCTAAAAGTAAGTTCTACTTGCTAAGGTACTCATTTCTCTAGCCCTTAGGCCTTCTTAAAAACTTCTAAGTTTCCTAATAAACTCAGATGTCTTGCTGGTCTTCCTTGATATGAGATAATCTTCCACAAGGGTGAATATTTATCAGATAGACTTTTTATCATAAGCTGTATGTCATGGTTAGAATCTGTGTTGATTCTTATCTGAATCAATCTCTTTGAATACTGTAAGTATTATATGCATCGCTCAGTGGCAAGGATCCCATCATCTCTCCCAGAGTTATAGAGGAATCTCAATATTTCATTCCATTCAACTTTCATGCCCTCATGAAGTCCTATAAGATGAATCCACATGGATTTTAGGTCCATACCTTCATGTTATATCTTAAGCATCAAACTCATGGTATTGAGCATCACTAGTGATACCATGAAAGCATCCTTCTTATGCTTAAGATATGCTTCTTTCTCTTGGATAGAAGCCTCATCATTAAGACTAGTGGGTTCTGGATTATCTAGAATAAAATCCATGTGGCTTTTCTCAAGCTCCTTTCCAAGAGCTTTGAACTAGTTGTCAAAATTGATCCTTATCAATTTATTGTCAAGTATCGGATGGAGGCTTATGTTCGAATTCATTGTTCAACCTAGATATAGAATAGAATTTTCTTAGACATTAGTATTTGTACATGCATTTAATATAAGGTCTTTAATTAAAGACATAATTCCTACTATTTTCTCGATATTCAACTAGCCCCTTCTATTTAAATTCAAAAATTTGGTTGAACTAATTTCCTTAGTAGGTAGCAACCATAGCCACTCATCATGACCCCCACTATCGTAGGTCAAGCTACAATAAGACAATCATGGTTGGAACCCCTCTAGTTGCATCTCTTGCAATTGCTAATCCATTTGAGTTCTCTTTCTCGAGACATGCGTACCCAATTGTATGACTCCTCAAATGCTTCTCCAATTTATCATTAGCTCTAATAATATGGACAACCAACCCTTCTTGGTTAAGGCTTTAACCCCATCTAGTCTGATGACCAAACACATGTTAATGGAAGGGATGTTTTACATGTGCTTATATCCGTTAATAAGGTTCATATCATGACTGATGATGGGAAGACTATATACCGCCTTAATATTGTTATGGGGATTTTATTGGTGCTGCTGATCTCGTAGTAGTCTAGGTTTTATACGATGGATATGATTATCAAAATAATAATTCCAGGCTATTTGGAATTATTAACTATAAGGGAACATGCTTGGGACTAGTATATCATAATCATTCTATTATTCCAAGACTCCACATAGCATGCAATACAAACAAGGTCCATGTTTAAGTTATTACACCTATGTCTATATGTTTTAATTTAACAATTTAAACCATGTTTGTAAAACCATATCCAGAATCTAATTCCCATGCTAGAAATAGACTAAGTCATAATAGTCTCTTGGGTACTTTTGAGTCTAATACCGATAGAGATTTCCAGGTAGGAGAGGCCTCCCTTGAAGTGAATGAGAAGAAAAGTCCAATCCTTTCCAAAATAACCACATGCACTTCGATTTGTTGTACCATAGACAACTATGATTTAAAGATATCATTTTTAATTAAGTGAAATATGGGATGAACCTTAATCAAAGCATTTACACATGTTGTAAAACATTGCTAATTTATATGATAATCACCTAGACTAATTTTGAGCAAGACCTTAATTTAGTTATCACATCATTTTCTATAACAGGAATTGAACCCTAATCCATGCATATTATTCTTTTAATCAATTCATAGAAAACAACATTTTAACACATTATTATCAATCATGCATAGTATAGGGCAGGCTCTTAAACCAATGCTAATTAATCAAGATAGTAATTGAACATGCAAACGTTGCAAGGTGGAATTTCACAACATAAAATTAACCTAAGGATCTCCTAAGCATGCCATGATTGATATAATCTAGGTTAAAAGGTTCCATAGATGCTTTTAGGTTTATAAAACTTATGAAAGAAACCTAGCATCTAAGTTTAGATCATTACCAATTGATGCATGCTTTCTCTCTTTTTGGTGATGGTGTTTCCTTAGAGCAATTCGACAGAACTTTGTTAGCACAAGCTTCCAAACTAGGAGAGCCTCTATGATTGATCCACATGGATCTTCACTAATCAAAACCTCATTGAGGAAGAACCCGTTAGTAAACAGCTACTGCTAGACTGCTCAAAGACCAACATGAAATAAACTAAGAAGGCTCACTTTAGAAAGAGCCTTCAAAAGAATTCTTCATTTGTTTGGAGAAACTTGTGGATGATCTTGCAAAATGAACGAAGAGAGAGTTGTCGAACATAGAGAGAAAATATGAGCTAAAGTGTGTGTGTTAATATAGAGAGGAGCTGAATGCCTATTTATAGGGAAAAGGGGGAGTGTTAAACTCCCCCTCAATTACTAGGTATTCCCATCCCACCCTTATAGGATTAACTACGTGGGTTTCGTAAGGCAAGCCTTACAGGCTTGCTTTGCCACTACAAGCCCATGGTTGCAGCCTGCGCAAGCGCTACCATAGGCAGCGCTTGAGGGCTTACCTGCTCGCTAGCATCCCTCGAGCTTTTCAGCTCATGGGGTAGCCATGCAAGCCCCACTTTGAACAACCCGTGTTCATTTGGGGCCCACTCACAACAGGAATAATTCCCTTACTCCACTTTATGTAATTTTTCCCTATTTCCTCTTTATTCTCTTCAATTATTAATTCGGTCCAACCAAATTAATAATTCTTCTAATGAATTCGACAACTGATATTCTCGGTATAGACCTAGTCTATAGGTTCTTTACTTAGTCCGATAAAGACCCAAAGTTTGTAACCTTATAAGATCCCAAAGTATTGAGCCACTAAAGGTTAACTTAAACTTGGCTTCTCATCTAGGAACCTTTAGCCTCAGTGTCCCAGACTAATATGGAACTCAATAGCTCTAGACGATCAAATGGGCTTTCTAGCAAAGGTATATGATCCTTCGATACATGGAACATCACGCGCTTATGTCTTGATCCAGTTCTGAATTAGTAACCAATATAATACACTCCTTCTATCAGGTTAAGTATCATCCAGTTTATTGAGATAGGATTAAGTGCTAGCTCATATAATAGCCGTAGTTATCTTGGAATTAGTCTTATTCATGAAGAACTCCACTTAGCAATTATGTATCTAGATTGACTAGAAACCCATTCTATCAATCATATACTCTGATAAGAGGTTTATGAGTGTGTCACTTCAATAAGTGTACATCTCTCATTATATCACTATATCAGGAGGGATGGTTCTCATCTTGACTACTCGGCTTACCAACATGTGATCATCACTATACTTATAATCACCCATGTCATCTTGATCGCCAGGGTATGAATAAGTATGAACCAAAGTATAGTGACTCTATACAAGGTAACCCATATCTCAAGTTTGAGAATACTTGTATTACTACTATAATAAGACTTGACACCAACATATGAATTTAGTTATTTCCAAGTGTCTATCTCATAGCGATCTCTAATGTATTACCTGAATACATCCATGTGTTAACTCAAGGTACCACTTTCAGCTCATGAGATCGGCTGCTTGGATCTAATTTAAGGAGTAAGCCTACACATGCTAGTTTTTCCATTCTATTTATATCCTATCTCAATGAAACTATGACTAGGGATATTTAGAATATTCATTGTAACATGTGTGTGTAGTTCTCACATCGCATAGCTCCCACTATATACCTCATAGATTTATGCTATGAAATATCTCATCAATGCGCATATACATATTTAATACTATACACACATGATACAAGCGAGATACATAAATAAATAGAAAGCATTGATAAGCAACAAAGATGTCTTTATTATTAATAATAATAATTCAAAACTGTTTGTACATTATAGCTAATAAAGATATGTCTCCCTAATTACCTCTAGGGGATACATAATGTCTAATAGTTTTCATATCCATCTGCCAGATCTCTTAATCGTAATGAGCGGCGATGGCAAGGAGTATTTTTATAGACATTCGCATGGCCATCAGTGAAAAGGTTTTATAATAGTCAATGCCTTCTTTTTTATTGTAACCTTTTACAACCAACCTTGTCTTATAAGTAATTACATTACCATCCATGTTAGCTTTCTTCTTGAAAACCCACTTGCATCTTATGGGCTTAATCCCACCTAGAGCATCATTCAAGCTCCAAACTTGATTTTCGTACATGGAGTCTATCTCTAACTTCATGGTTGTTAACCATTTTTCAGACTCTGAGCCTTCCATTGCATCTTTGTAAGTCTAAGGCTCATCATCATCCATAAGTAAGAGATGTTTATTATCAGTGATGGAAAACCATATCGCTTGGGAGCGATTGATCTTGACCTGACCTACATAATGTCGGTGTTATAATAGATTATTCTGTGCTTACACTTTCTTATGTAATAGGTGTAGGAATAATCAGTTTATTGTCTGTTTGATCTTCTTAAGTGCCTAGCTCAAGATTACACCCACTAACTTTCACAAGTATATGCTCCTTCTCGAGGAATTAAGCATTTATAGAAACAAGTACCTTTTATTCCTTGGGATCATAAAAGGTATAACCCATAGTCTCCTGAGGGTAACTTATAAACAAACACTTGTCAAATTTAACACCTAACTTATCTAAACTTATCCTCTTAACATAAGTAGGCTATCCCCAAACTCTCAGGTGAGAAGGAGCTAGTTTTTTTTTACCATACCACACTTTGTATGGTGTTTGATTAGCTGATTTAGAAGGCACTCTGTATAGAATATAAACTATGCTCTCAAGTGCATAACCCCAAAAGGATCTGCTGAGTTCTACTTGGCTCATCATGGACTTAACTATATTGAGTAGGGTTCATTTTCTCCTTTCTAACACTCCATTGTGTTGGAGTGTATAAGGAAGTGTCCATTGGGATAAAATACCATTATCCCTTAGATAATCATGAAACTCTTTGCTCAAGTATTCACCACCTCAAATAGATCGAAGGGTCTTGAAACTTTTCCCAAGCTGTTTCTCTACTTTGGTTATGAACTCTTCGAATTTCTCAAAACTTTCAAACTAGTGCCTCATCGGGTATAGATAACCATATCGCGAGTAATCATCGATAAAAGTTATGAAGTAGAACCTCATGTCTTAACACTCATTTGACCACATACATTAGCACACTGACCCTTACTTTGAAACATTTCTTAGTCACCTTTCCCTTTAAACAAGGTTCGCATGCCCCATACGATTCCCATTCCATTGGTCCCAAGTCACCACATTTGTGTAACTTAGTTAAGCAAGTTTCATTTATATGGCCTACATGAGAATGCCATAAGTATGAGGATTTTTCATTATCAAATCTCGATTTCTTAACAATGTTGATATTTAGAATTTCAACTTTAGTATTTAGAATATAAATGCCATCAATAAATATTCCACAAGCATAAAGAACATTATTGCATCAAATTTGACAATTATTATTAGAAAATAAAATTTCAAATCCCTCTGTTACTAAACGCGCAACAGGAATAATATTCTTAGTGATAATAGGAATATAATAGCAATTGTTCAAAACTAAAGCTAGGCCACTAGGCAAACGAAGGCTACATGTCCCTATAGCTGTTGTAGCAACCCATGCTCCATTTCTAACTCTTATGTCTATTCCCTCTTTGCAAGCCTATTACTATTTCGTAATCCCAACACAGAAGTACAGATATGAGTACTACAACCAGTATCTAATACCCATGTAGACTTATAAGGAATTGTAGAGAAAATCTCTATCATGAACATACCTGAAGTAGATGCCTCAGTTGGTTTCTTCCTCCCTTATTTAGAAATCTGAACCTTGGCGCACTTCTTCCTGGCCTGCTTTGAGAAGAATTCACGAAGATGGTGAATCATGGTATCTAAGTCCATAATCTCATGATGTTTCTGAAGCTCAGAATTCAAGGTTTCCAGCATTATGCATGCTACTATTTCACGATCATTTTTGTGCTTCCCCCATGCCTCATGTTCATTGGCATTGGTATCAGCATCAGGTTCATTAGGAAGGGGCTCATCCAAAACATAAGCTATCCTTTTGGATTTGAGGACTATCCTCACCGCCCTAAACCAATCAGTAAAGTTTGAATCATCTAGTTTGTTGTCAAGAATTGAGCCAAGGTTTATGTTTGGATTCATTGTTCAACCTAGATATAAGATAGAAATTGTTTAGACGTTAGTATATGTACATGCATTTAATATAAGGTCTTTAATAAAATACATAATTTCTACTATTTTCTCGACATTCAAATAATCCCTTCTATTTAAATTCGGGAAATATGGTTTTCCTTAGTAGGTAGCATCCATAGCCACTCATCATGTACCCCTATAGCATGTCAACCAATGACAAGACAACCATGGTTGGAACCCGTCAATTTTGATTCCATGAAATTGCTAATCAATTTGAGTTCTCTTTCTCGAGAGTTGCATACCTGATTGTATGACTCCTCAAATGTGTCTCTAATCTGGCATTAGCTCCAATGATATGGATAACTAACCCATTCTGGTGAAGGCATTAACCCCATCTAGTCTCATGACCAAACCCATGTAAGGGAAAGCATGTTGTACATAAGCTTACATCCATTAATAATGTTCGTATCACAACTTATAACGAGAAGACAATCTACCTCCTTAATATTATTATCAGGATTTTATTGGTGCAGCTGGTTTCTCCCCAGTCTAGGTCTTAAATGATGAATATGATTATGATAATAATAATTCCGGGCTATTTAGAACTATTAATCTCAGGGAACATGCTAAAGACTAGTACATTATAATCATTTTATTATGCTAAGACTCCACATAGCATGCGAAACAAAATAAGGTCCATGTTTAAGTTCTTGCACCTATGTTTATAAGTTT
The DNA here is from genome assembly GCA_949673415.1 of Euphorbia schlechtendalii. Classification (NCBI taxonomy): domain Eukaryota; kingdom Viridiplantae; phylum Streptophyta; class Magnoliopsida; order Malpighiales; family Euphorbiaceae; genus Euphorbia; species Euphorbia schlechtendalii. The sequence goes on from CATIWQ010210264.1 coordinate 75,400, forward strand.
TATTTTAACAACCTAAACCATAGTTGCAAAACCATGTGCAGAATTCAATTCCCATGCTAGAAATCAAATAAGCCATATTAGTCCCTTGGGTATACTTAAACCTAATATCAATGGAGATTGGATTCCTTAAAGTGAATGAGCAGCTAAGTCCAATCCTTGCCAAAATAACCACGATGAACTTGGATTCCTTGTACCATGGACAACTATGATTTAAAAATTTCATTCTCTAACTAGCTAAAGTATAGAACGAAAATATTGCTAATTTTTATGATAATCACCTAGACTAAGTTTGAGCAAAACCATAATCTAGTTATCACATCATTTTCTATAAGAGGAATTGAAATCTAAGTAATGTGTAGCATACCTTAGTCAAATCATAGAAAATATAAATTTTAACATATTGTGATCAATCATGTATAGCATAAGGCAAGCTCTGATACAACTGCTGGTTAATCAAGACAGTAAATAAACATGCAAAGTTGCAAGGAAGAATTCCAAAACATAAAATTAACATAAAAGATCTCTTAAGCATACAATGATTGATATAATCTAAGTTGAAATGTTCCATAGATTCCATAAGGTTTATAAAACTTATTAAAAGAAGCTTAGTATCTATGTTAAGAGCATTACCAATTGATGGGTGCCTTTCCCTTGGTGCGGTTTTCCCTTAGACTAATTCGGTGGAACTCCATTAGCACTGGCTTCCAATCTAGGATAGCCTCTACGATTGATCCACACATATCTTCACTAATGAAAACCTCTGTTGAGGAAGACCAACCCCAAAATATTAACTGAGAAGGCTCACTTATAAAAGAAAGAACCTTCTAAATAATTATTACAACGTGGAGAAACACATGGAGGATCTCGCAAAAGCTCACGATGAAAAGATGTCAAACTTAGAGAGAAAGGTTAAGCTGAAGTACTAAAAAAAGGGAAGGGGGTAGCTATATATAGGGATAAGGGGAGCTAAAAGCTCCCCTTATCCAATGTGGGATAGGGAAAACCCTATTCCACAACATGGGTCAGCCGTCCGGATCCCTAAGATCCATGGGCTGACCCACGCATAACCCTCATATGTGCGTTGGGTGGCAGCCACTCAAGGTAAGCCCTTGCAGGCTAGCCTTACCATGTAAGCTAGGCCTTGTCTGCTCTCCCACAAGCCCAACTTGTAGGTTGTGCAAGTGGGCCTATGCAGCAGGCCCGCATAAGCGCTGTATAGGAAGTGCTTGCGAGCCTGTTGCCAGCTAGCGCGCACTGGCCTAGTCAGTGCGAGATAGTTACCCGCGACCATTTTTTCTTGCAAGGTAGCCACCACCTAGAATAACCCGTGTTTGTTGGGGCCCACTCGTTAGGGGAAACATTTCTTGCTCTTCTCTGTGTAATGTTTCCCAAATTCTCCTTTAATTCTTTTAATTATGTATCTCGTCCAACCAAAAAATAATTCATCCAACAAATTCAATAACCTTAATATTCCTAGCATAGACCCGATCTATAGGTTCTTTACATAGTCCAGTAAAGAACCAAAGTGTGTAACCTCATAGGATCCCGAAGTATAGAGCCGCCAGAGGTTAACGTAATTTTGGCTTCCAATCCAGGAACCTTTAGGCTCAGTATTCCAGATTGATATGGAACCCGATAACTCTAGACAATCAAATAGGATTTCTAGCAAAGGTGCATAATTCCCCTATACTTGCAATGTCACGTGCTTGTGACTTGATTTAGTTTTGTAATAGTAACCAATACAATACACTCCTTCCATCATGTTAAGTACCATCCATTTTATTGAGCTCAGATTAAGTGTTAGATCATGGAATAGCTATCGCTATCTTGGAATTAGACTTGTTCACGAAGAATACCAATTTCCATAATGTATCAAGATTGACTACAAACCCATTCTATCAATCTTATACTTTGATGAAAGGCTTATTAGTTTGCCTCTTTAATAAGAATCCTTAAGGTACATCTCCCATTATATTACTATATCAAGAGCGATGGATCCCATCTTGACTACTCGACTTACCAACATGTGATCATCGCTATACCCGTAATCACCCATATCATCCTAATCGCGAGGGTATGAATAAGTATGACACAAAGTACAATAACTCCTACATAAGGTAACCAGTATCTTAGGTTTAAGGATACTTGTATTGCTACTGCAATAACACCTGACACAAATACATGGATATAGTTATTTCAGATGATTTGTCTTATAGCGGTCTCTAATGTATTACCCGAATACATTCATGTGTTAACTAAAGGTACCACCTTCAGCTCGTGAGATCAGCTGCTTGGATCCAATCCAAGGAGCGAGCCTACACATGCTAGTTTGTTCACTTCATTGATGTTCAGTCTTAATGAAACTAATACTAGGGCTATTTAGACTATTCATAGTAACACGTATGTGCAATTTTCACACCACATAGCCCCACTATGCCTTTTCCCTTTTACGCTATGAAGTAGTCATAAACTTTATCATATCAATTCGCATATATAATACAACATATATATA
>CATIWQ010210276.1:0-12242 GCA_949673415.1 Euphorbia schlechtendalii
ATGAACTCTTCTCTGGTATCAAGCTGGGGAAAACAGAAGAGCTACGCAACACTGGTTCCATTCCAAAGGTTTGTTCTCTACATTCGAGATGAGTTATTAGTAGTTGTTCACCACTCCTAGATATAATAAGTCATCGGCCTTCTTAATATTCATTTGAAATAACAATGTTTCTGCATCCAATTTTCATTAATTTATTGTGTATGCGTTTTATGCTATGTACAAATCTGCTTTGATTTTGTGCTGATTGTTTCTCGGCATATTCTCATTACGCAGTCATTACTTCAAGATTACCAGCGGCTGCTTAGTTCTATGCCATCTCGCAGGATGAATACATCAAAACTTATAGAAAATGGTGGTGAGTTCTTAGTTTTCATTTGTTTTTGTTTGATGTCATACACCTAACAAGGGATAGTAATAGATAAGTCTCTTTGTACATTTTCTGTTTAAATGTAGTTTTGTTGTTGATAGTGATTTATTAACTAAATGGTCTATGTGTATTAGTGGAGACATTAATCATTGAGTGTACTGTCATCTCTTAAGTTTAAAGTCATCTTGCTTTTTGCAGTGAAGGATAAACTATTGTTTTATTTGCATTGTAGGAGAAACACTTGATGAAACACTCTTTATTCTCATAAATAGTCATACTTTTTATTTTGGAAACAAATATCTTTATCAATATAATCTTTCCTCTATGCGTTCACTACCCTTTTCCTTTATATGGGAGAGCAGCTAATAGTACGGACTATTTACAACAAAAAGTGAAAATCTTATTAGGAAAAGCTTTTCCTGCTTTAGGTACTGAGATTTTAATGTATAAATATATCAGATAATCATTTAATTAACATATAAGCTTGGAAGACGTTTTGGTTATAGAATTTTTACGAATCATTGAGAAACATTGGACAGGCAAACAAATTTTTTAAATAGAGTTATGGCTTTGTTTTTTTGCTTTTCACCATTTCTTTTATTATCTGTAGCATGTATGGCCGGCTCTTCTCACTTTGTTAATGAAATTTGCAATAACTTTATTGGCAGAATACTTTCAAAATAAGTTGGTAGACACTATACATTTCATGGAAATTCTTACGTTGAAAGACAGTGTTGAAAAGGATACCTTCTTCCGTAAACTTCCAAACTTAGCAGAGCAGCTCCCTCGTCAAATTGTGCTGAAGAAGGTGTGAAATTTTTTTTATTAGTGTGTGTATGAACTATTTCTGTCATGTGCTTCCAATTGGTCATTTGTCTCCTCAACTTTTACAGCTACTTCCTCTATTATCTTCTGCGCTTGAGTTCGGTTCTGCTGCTGCCCCTGCTTTGACTGAGTTGCTAAAAATGGGTTCATGGCTTTCAGCTGAAGAATTTACTGTCAAGGTCATGTCTTTTATTTTAAGACTGAATGTTATATTAATCAGCTCAGCGTGGATTTTTTTTCATTTGACCAAGTTCAATTTTTTTTTATTTATTTAGGTATTGCCAACTGTTGTGAAACTTTTTGCCTCAAATGACCGTGCCATTCGAATTAGTCTTCTGCAGCATATTGATCAATACGGAGAGTCATTATCAGCACAAATTGTTGATGAGCAAGTGAGCTATTACTAACTAAATGATAACTACTTCAATATCTTTATTTAGAATATACAAATATAAGTTACTTTTTTATTTTATAAACATCTGTACAAATGCTAACTAGAACTACGGCATACAGGTTTACCCTCATGTTGCTACTGGGTTTTCTGATGCGTCTGCTTTCCTCCGGGAATTGACCCTCAAGTCCATGCTTACTTTGGCACCAAAGGTACCTTTGACGCTTATGTAGTGAGGTTTTTGCTTGTGTGGATTTTTGTGGTATAGTATATATTCTCCTTGCTAATTTTATAATGCTTGTGTGTATGTTTGATTATGGTATAGTTATAAGCCTTTACTTATAACTGTCTTTGAAAAGTTTTTTGGATCATTTCTCGTCTATGTGAGGGTGGTTTTAAGAATATACTAGAAGTGTAAGGACTTGATGGAACATTAATATGATAATAGTGCTCTTTTTAGCTGTCTGGGTGACTTTGAAACTGATCTTAAATCCTTGTCAAAAGTTAATCATAAGTTATGTTTTATATTTTTATGTTTTATGGTTATTGTGAGATCAATTGAGCTTCTTTATACAATGTTCTTGTCTATGGATTCTCACTGTTTATATATCTGATGTTTATATTCTTGTTGTCTCCATCTTAATGTTTGTTCATTTGACCTGACTTTACAGCTTTCTCATCGTACAGTTTCAAACTCGTTATTAAAGCACCTTTCAAAGTTACAGGTATGTAACCTTTCTTATCTAAGTTTCTTTTATATCATCGCAGATCTTGGTTTATGAATATCTCTTTTCAAGCCATTATCTGAAAATGGAAAGTGATTTTATTTCTGCTAGTTGTGCAGTTCGTGATCTTTTTCTTTTATGTACCTTATCAGGTTGATGAAGAACCTGCAATCAGAACAAACACCACCATATTACTGGGAAATATTGCTAGCCACTTAAATGATGGGGTAAGCTTGACTCCATTTTCTGGATTTATTCTTTCATACCCTTCACTTGCATTATAAACAGGTTTCTTCTTTATTGGTTTTTCTTTTTACATTTAAAATGCAGACAAGGAAGAGAGTATTAATCAATGCTTTTACGGTCCGCGCATTGCGGGATACTTTTTCTCCTGCCAGAGGAGCAGGTATGAGATTTATATGTTCTGGTTATCACTATCCCATGTTTATCATTGGGAACGAAATTGGTAACGGCATCTTAATTAATGCATATACTGTTATATGTACTTCATTGTTAAAATGTTTTTCTAAGTTTAGAGATCAGAAGCATATTAATGTCCGACATTGCAGGGATAATGGCTTTGTGTGCAACTAGTTCTTATTATGACATCAATGAAATTGCTACCAGAATCCTGCCCAGTGTTGTTGTACTTACAGTTGACACTGACAGGTCAGCTTTTCTAGGATAATTCCTTATTACTTGCAGAGCATCTTTACAAGTTAGTTTTATAGCCTGAATTTTAACAGAAACAAATTTTAATCCGTTGCTTTGAGCAGTGATGTTCGATCAAAAGCATTTCAAGCTGTTGATCAGTTCTTGCAAATAGTCAAGCAGCATCATGAAAAGGTGCAATTTTGAACTCTTGTTTCATTTTGGTTCTAATGGTTTTCACGACCATCACGTGCATGTGAGGAATATGTGCAAATCAATTATGCTACAGATTTTAATCCTTTCACCAATTGTGTTCTGAACCTCATTAAATCATGCATATGCTATGCCTGGTTAAAGAAGCGTGCGAGTTTTATTTGATGTAACCAACTTCTGTGAAAACTTTAGCTATTTCTTGCATAAGCAGATTTTAAAAAGTGAATTAAGCCATGTCTTTTTTATGTTCCATTTTCGCTGTTGGTATGTTTTGTACATGTCTGGTATACTTACTTGGAAAGTTGCAGTATTTGCTACAGTGGGCAACAATAGGAATAGTAGCAAAGTATGGGTTGAGTATAATTGAGGCATGGGTCAAAATGTCCAGTGTACAAAATTTCTAGTGTACGTGTATATATATGCGTATTTTTCTTGAATGAATATGAAGTTAATTAGCCAAAAGCCGATCCTTAAAGTCTATAACACTTACAGACAGCGCTTTGATATTTTGAGTAATTTGGGTTTGAAGATTGCATGTCCAAATGCTCTCTTTGGGGTATGTTTTTAGAACATGTTTCATATCTGCATATGCCCATATTAACTTAACTATGTCCACCCTTCTGTTATACTATTGGTTGTGAAAGTTGTAATGATTTTAGGCTAGCATATAATTTAGAAACCTCGTAAGTTGTGGGTTTCTGATGAATTTTTTCCTGTTTCCGCATAGATTGATTTCTTGGTGATATTTCTAAATGCTGAAGTGGTTTAGATTTTTTGAAGTTTTTTTAGAGTTGCATTTAATTTGTCCTATCCATATCAATTTCCCCTCTTTGGTTATCTGCAGACAAGTGCAGGAGATTCCACTGCTGCTGCAACTATGGGAGTTTCATCAATACCTGGAAATGCTAGTTTACTTGGGTGAGTTTGTTTTGGAGACTTATCATATTGGATTATGCTAATTTGCAATCTCTTTAGGCTGGTCATAGTATAGCTGCACCGTAGAGTTGCAATGTACAAAGTAGATTTTAGGTTATTTTGTGTTGGATCTTCGTAACAATTTGAACACTGTTGTCAACCCATCTCTTCCTTCATTTTTACACTGAAAGGACTAAGAATCATATTGCTTTACACCTTGACCTTGTATGAAGTTGTATTTATTTTTATTTTGTGAACAAAGATATCTTGAATGAAATGAATTGCATTATATTACATGTGGTTGATGAAATTGCATTGTTTCATGTCCAACTATTTGTAGCTTAGTTTTAGTGGCGTCTTAGGCTCTGATTTGCGTTTAGGACTCACCTTAATCTTGGCATGAACCTTTTTACATGGGATGCAACTTCCAAGATGCATTTTTTGCTGATCTACGGTATTCATTGTTAGATTTTTTTTCGTGATTAATTTACTTGGATTTAGATTGATAGATGGCTCCATTCTGTAGTGTATTTCTTTGAGTGCCACAGTTGAATATTGTTCTTTTCATGTCTTTTACCATGATCTTGCTTCAACAGTTCAAACTTGTATTTTGCAGCTGGGCCATGAGCTCCTTGACTCTTATGGGTAAACCATCTGAACAAGCTCAACTTCCATCTGTAAATTCTGCTCCATCCTTAACTTCTGCAGTATCTGATTCAAGTTCAGGTATGGATCTTGTTTCAAGTGCTTGGTACTTTACATGGATGCTAAAATGAAAAGTTAGAAAACATTCATTTTCCTGGAAATGGAAATTATTAAAACTATAAAATTTGCTGTTCTAAAATCAAGTAACCAAGGACGTATACTATAAATAATATGCAATAAACTGAACATACATGGCTAAAAAGTCAATTAAACTGCTGATTGTTTAAAAGAAATACGAATTGAAGTTTCAATGATCAATTAATGCTTTTACTCCCAATCAGTAATGGATGCTCCAAGTATTGCACCACCTCGTGTAAATTCCAGCATGGACTTGGCAGATCAACCACAACCTGTATCTCCTACTTCAACGGATGGATGGGGGGACATTGAAAATGGTATTCATGATGAAAACGATATTGACAAAGATGGGTGGGATGATATTGAGCCTCTTGAAGAGCCAAAGCCATCTCCAGTTCTAGCAAGTATTCAAGCTGCTCAAAAACGGCCCGTTGCACAACCAGTCTCACAGTCTAAACCACAAGGTAATGCAACTATATTGACTCTGTTTGTCCAAATATTTTATTTTATTTTTAAAGAATAGTCCGACCATCTGAATCTGGAGGGCTGAAGGCTATTACTCGTATACATCATGCACTTGCATATATTTTTATGAACAGCGTCCACTCTAGCGGTTGCATATACAGAAATTTTTAAGTTTTTTCTTTCTCGTTTCTGCCTGTTTTATGATATTTTTGAGGCCTAACGCATCACTGAGTATCCAAACTTGTCCCAAAAAACTTAGTACCCTCCTGAACTTTCAAATTGACCCCGTAGCTCAACTTTCAAAACGTGCACCACTTTCTCCCTAAACCGCCACGTGTCAGCTTCTTATTGGAGTGAGAAAATCAGAATAAAGACTATCTTTGAAAAGTCAAACCAACCAAAAACTGACACGTGGCGTCCGGGGAGTGGTACACTTTCGGAAATTTAAGGGAGCTATGAGACCATTTTGCAAGTCCAGGGGGGCGGTTGGGTTTTTGAGACAAGTGCAGGTACCTATTTTTACATTAAGCCTATCAATAATGTGTATTGACATTATTTTCCATCTCCTTCGTTAGCCACAAGTCTACGACCTAAAACGACAGTTAAGGTGACAAAAGACGAGGAAGATGACTTATGGGGTTCCATAGCAGCCCCTGCACCAAAATCCACATCGAAGCCATTGAATGTGAGAGCAGCCTCAACCTCAGCAATTAATGAAGATGACCCGTGGGCTGCAATTGCTGCTCCTTTACCTTCTACAAAAGCTAAACCTTTGTCGTCCGGCAGAGGTCGAGGGGTTAAACCTGCTGCTCCGAAATTGGGCGCACAACGGATTAACCATAGCCGCTCATCTTCTGGTATCTAATTCTTTGCACATGAATATATACTAGAGCGGAAAATGTTGACTGTAAATTTTTGTATTTTTTTCTCTTTTTCGGGTGAATGGTTTTCAGATTTAGAAAAACCTCCTATCACTTTGAGTTGTATCTGCAACTTCTCAGCATAATTTGATTTGTATTATCATTCTTTGATACGAAAATTGTTGGTTTTGTTTTGTTTCTTAAAAAATCTCACATCCTAGACTTGTGCTGTTCTGTAAGATAAATTCGAGTTCTCAACAACTGAGATTTTTACATGGAGAGGCTTGAGGACATTTCAAATGTAATGCCATTTTTTTAAAATTAGCGATAGAAAATTTTTGGTCCTTCATTGAAAGTTTGTATTTGCAGTGATACACACAAACTCTCTGTCTCTTCAATAAAATTTAAAGGCTGTGTTCATAAGATTGTGATTTGAGCCTGATTCCTTCGTTGAATGTCTAAATTCATACAAGCTTCAAGAGAATTTGCAATTTGCAATGAAACAGTAGAATGTGAGCCTGGATTTACATTTATTGGTTGCATTATGCATCTTTGTTCCATATTTAGAGGAAATAATTTGCCCTGGACTTTTGGAACCCTAGCTAAGAATGTTATGCAGCAGTAGACGTTTTTTTCCTCCTGTCTCGCTCTTAGCATTTTACCTCCCTACCCTTGATTAATCCTCGGGTTGGAATTTTACACCCTTCTTTCGAGCTTGTTTACAAGGTCTCCGAGTCCCGTAACCTTAAGTCCACCTGACAGAGGGACACTTTCGTCATTTTCGTCAGTATTCTCTTCAGAAAAAGTGTATCTGTATAATGAGAATCATGTATCAGTAGTACTACATGCAGCATAAAGGATTAAAACAAAGCAAGTGGCCAAAAGCTTCAAGCTGAATACCCAAAATAAAAAAATAATCGATGCTACATGCAATGAGGTAAAATGTTTGACCGAGTACCTTTTCGGGTCAAGTGACGGAGCCCAAAGAAAACATATGACAACAAGAAGAGCAAATTCAAGCAAGCCCCAAAAAACCGGGATGATCCACGCTCTTCTCCACATTTCGCCCAATGGATCGGTTGCGTTAAAGTACAACTGAACCAACATATAAGAATAAACCAAATGAAGTGAAATAAATACATGATAAGGTAGGTATAAAATAAGTTTAAACTAAAAGGACTATAAAAATGAAATTAAATATTTCGAAATATTCGAGCTAAAAACCTCATATCCAATCCACGCAATGGAGAGCAGCACCGCTAATGCAAGCAAATTCGTAAACTTCTGGTACAAAGTGAATTTTACTACGCTGCGCCTTACCTGCGTGAAAAAGCATAGAAATAACTGTAATACCTGAAAAAGTCTAGATTATCAGCTTACACCATAACGTTATAGTACCTGAAGCTTCTCGAGCGTTTGGGATAGCGACGAAAAGATCCAAACAATAAAGCAGGAATCTAATAAAGCTACAGGCAAGACAAGAAGCAGTCTTGCTTTCCCACAGAAATCATTGACATTCCGCACGTTTTCGACCAGCCCAAGCGCTTCCGATGCCACTAAATAAGCAAAACCAAGAACCAGAACTCTCGATGTTATCCCATAAAGCGTTGGCTTCACTACTCCATACCCCATCGACACCACTAAAAGCAGCAACCTCGACATGGTCTTCTTACTTGCACTGAAGCTAACTGCCCAGATCGTGATTCCCATTGGCCGAATTCCGTTTGAATTGAAATTCGAATATTCGAAGTACCAAAGAGCCATTTCGCACATCCCTAAACCTATCACAGCAGTTATGTGATAATGCAATTGAATGACATCTTTCCAATACTTCACAACCCATGCAAACCAAACAACCCCTAAAGCAAGATAAGCCAATGACATAAAACCAGAAAATGTCATCAAAGGTGCCATTTTTCCGGGAAGATAACCATTCGGGTTTCTCCACACTGTTTTTCCACTGACTACCATCCCTTTTAGTTCCGGATCGCAGAACATGAAGTAAAGATAGTACATTCCAGTGCTATTGATCTCAATTGTTTGGACAACCATTTTGGCTTCTTCGTTGTTTCCTTCGAAGAAAACCTGGATTCTTTTCGGCCCGTCATTAGAATTGGGTTCTTGGTGAATGATAACCTCTCCTACGTTGCACGATATGCGCTTGCCTAGATCAGGGGTGCAGCATATTGCACTGGAATTTATATAGGATCCCCCGATTTTATCTCTATCTTTCACCTTAACTATTAGAGCTTCAACTAGTCCAGTTCTTTGCTGCATTTCGTTCCTTTGTGCAGCGGACTTTTTCAGTCTCCTGAAAGTGATTGATTCAAACCTGTGATAAAAAAGAACTCATATGAAAAGGCCTAAAAGAATGATCTATAAGTATATAGCATGATGCATACAATATTTATTCTTTATTTATACTCCATAAGCAATTGATCTCCATTGTGGTTATAAATTATTGATCTCTATGTTAGATAAAAGAAGAAATGATCTTTCTTTTCGATTTCCCGCGCAAATAACGGATCATGAAAGTTGAAGACAAACCGTTTGACGAAATGCCAAAGAGAAAGGCGACAAACCTGATAAAGGGCTTGCCATTGGATTCCTGAGAAGAAGGTTTAATGGGAAGTTTGGAAGCATAGAGGCCTTCACTGCCACCATGGAAGAAGTAGGAATTGGAACGACGAATAAAAGCTTCATTATTGTATTCATGGATCGAAGCATTCACACGGGTAATTGAAAATGAAGAACACAAGAACATATACAATAGTATGACTGTTTCTAGACCTACAAAAATGGGAATTCCGTTTGACGATGAAGAAGAATGCACCATCTTTGTATCCCTCCTTGCTCTATAATTTCAGAACCAGAAATTTGATGCATTGAGGGAATCAAATTTGGAATTTCATTTCATTAAATGTATTTATGATTATTATGATTTTCTTAGTCAAAATGGAAAAAAATCTGTTGTTTCAGTTGAGATCTCTTGCCAAAAAATAGACATGACTCCAAAAGATATGATTTTTAACATTTCTCATTTTGCTAAATTACAGCCAAAATATATTATTTGCAATGACACTAATTTTGCAATCTACTTGCAATGTCAAGTCCATCAACTTAACTTCCAATTCTTTCATTAAAATTTAGGCTCTGTTCTCTTCGACTTCTAAAACTTAAACTGAACTGAACTTTATGGACCTGACCTAATTTAACTTAACTTAACTGAATTGAACTTAATGAACCTGAACTTAATTGAACTTAATAATAAATATATTAATTATTAAAATAATAGTTAAACCCAGTAAATATATAAATTATTAATAATCATTATAAATAATAATACTAATAGCTACCAATATAAAATAATTAATAAAACAATTTTAATACCATTAATAATAAAAATTGTTATAATACGTAAATTCATTTAATTAAAATTTTGTTATTCAAATAATAATTATTACTACAATTACACGTGAACTAATTTTAATTATCATAATATATTGTAGTTTGGATTCAAATTATCACTTATTATTGGATTACAAAAACGTAATAATTTTTTTAATTAATAAATATTTCTATTTTATTATCTCATATCACATTTTCTAATTAATACTATGATTATAAATAAAAATATTATTATATTATAATTACATTAATACTATTATTATATCAATGTTAGTAATTATCACTATTTAAAAATTATTTTTACTATATTTATAATCAATATTAACTACATTAAATAATAATTATTTTTCTATATTAATATTTTTATCATTGTTCTTCTTTTCATTATTATTACTATTAATTTTTATTAATTAAGAATAATCATTATTAAAATTAAAATTTATGGACCTGAATTGAACTTAATAGACCTTAACTGAACTGAACTGAACAAAATTGAACTTAACCTAGCTGAACTTAACTGAACTGAACTGAACCGAACTAAATTGAAAGTGAGCAGAACAGGGCCATAATCACCGATCCTTTAATAATCCATGTGCATCCCAACAATACTGAAGCTCTTCTTGAAGAACTCAAAAGAATTATAGGACAGGTTTCAACTAACATTCATGGATTCTATGTTCTGAAGAAATTGTCGGACTCAAACTACCATGCATCGAGTGTTCTCGGCTTTTATTGGGAGAGGTTCTTCGGTATATAAAGAAAGAAAGGTCACTGAGATCAACTAGACTAAATTAAACGAAAATGAACACTTTTGACATTTCGGCATAAAAAATAATTGTAAGTATTTAGTTATTACTATTTTAACTGTTTTGGAGATAACAAATTATCATAAATAACGAAACCATTATCCACAGTAATTAACAGCAAACAAGAACAAGCATCAGACTTTAGTCTTACAAGAAACTTAACTTAGAGCATTATAAGCTTGTTTATCCACAAATTGTCCTAGCACACAGGAAGAAATAGACAATTAATTTGAAATCGCATCTTTAGTAGCTTGTCTAACTCATCTTCTTTATATGATGTGTTAGGTCCCGAAAGATTAATTCGGTAGCAAGGTGATATGTGTTAAATAAAATAGATTCGCAACAACAATAATAAAATAAGTAAAGCAATAAAGTGACACGGAGATTTTAAGTGGAAAACCCTTGAAAGAGAAAAAAAACCACTGGGCACCAATAACTCCATTAATAAATAATAGGAATACAAAATACAAGCTCTCTCAAGAATACCCAAACTCGAGGTATAATTTTAGGACAGTTGAACACACCCCAATTTTACTTACAAGGTAAAATCACTCAACTCCCCATTTCTCTAATTACTCTCTTGTGGTAATAAATTACTCTACAAGAGGAAACTCTCAAAATACTCTTTTGTAGGAATAATGCTCTACAAAAGGAACTGAAGGCTTTCTTAATTTTCTGATGATTTTGGATTTGCAGGGACTGCCTTTTATAGGCAAAATGCTCCACCTAAATATTTGACAATTAAGTGGAGACATCTTAATGAGTTGGCATAGGAACAGCAACACCGAGTTGCAAACTTTGAAAAAACTTAAATCAATTAATGGTTGCCCCATTAATTAACTAAGTCAATGGTCTGGACCCATCAATTCTCCCCCTCCAGACCATGGGGTTATCAAGTTAGCTCCTAGTTGGAGCTCATGCAGATTAACTCATTGCATGTCTTAAACTTTTCCCCGAGGAATTACTTTAGTCAGCATATCTGAAGGGTTCTCTTCGGTTGGAATTTTCTCAAGATGAAAAACTCCATTTTCTAGTTGCTCTCGTATCCAGTGATATCGAATATCAATGTGCTTTGTCCGAGAGTGATACATAATATTCTTGCTTAACTCTATCGCACTTTGACTATCGCAATATAGTATGCAGTTAGCTTGCTTTTGACCTAACACTAGTGCAGAATGGGCTTTTCGGGACGGTTCTTTTAGGCTTTTCCGGACGGTTTTGAACCGTCCAGATAGGCCGCGACGCGATTAGTCGGGTACTAATCCGGACGGTTTTAAACCGTCCGGAATAAGAAGCAATACGAACGGTTCTTAGTAAAGAGCCGTCCGGAATGCTATTAAAACTAATTTTTTTAGTTATGATATAGGGCACAAAGAGCAATCCGGACGGTTCTTAATAAAGAACCGTCCGGAATACTAGCAATCCGGACGGTTCTTTATAAAGAACCGTCCGGAATACTAGCAATCAGGACGGTTCTTTATAAAGAACCATCCGGAATACTAGCAATCAGGACCTTGAATACTTTTTTTTGATACTTTTTCCTATAAAATTGGATTGAAGGGAGCCCCTCTGGTGTCATTTATCAATTACACATAGAGGCGTAATAGTTTCTGGAAAACTCCCATCCCATTCACAGTGGACAGTACTTGACTTCAGACAAAAAAATTCAAGCAAAGGGGAACCAGAAAAACAAAAAAAAGAAAAGTGACAATTAGCAAGAATAGTTATCCAGAACACAGCAGAGAAAGTCAAATGGACTATATAAGGATACGACCAATCATGAAATTCCACATTTATACAAGTTTATGACATTTAGAAGATCCACATGCATAA